>PVLD010011583.1:0-64533 GCA_004027595.1 Dinomys branickii
GCCATGTCTGAGTGGCATTCCTCCGGGAGGTTCTCTCTCCGCTGCCCACCCGGTCACCATGGGTTCATATAACGTTCATATATGCAAGCAGTATGGAGACACTCTTGTTGCTCGCATCAGTAGTCTGGGGTGAGTCCTAAAGCCTGTGGACTCGTCCCATTGCTGTCAGGAACAGGTGGTGATTGCGCAGGTTGCCGAGAGAAGTTTTAAATTTAGCCTTTTCCCTTTGCAGGTTTGATAATTTTCATTCATGAAATAAACTGACAATAAACAGATAAGGGAAGAAACAACACAGAGACTTTATATGACTGAGACACAGCAATATGGACTCAGAGGGATTCGGTCTCATCCACACATAAAGGATGGGGCCTGCAGAGCTGGAAAAAAGAGGCGGAGCAAGCTGTGAGGGGCTGGGAGAGGAGTTACACAGCGAACAAGGGCTGTGTCCTGTGATGAGGTCTCACAGGCAACAACCACCTAACATTGCTTACTAGGCCAGAACGCCAATGTCTTCTTCCCAAGGAAAGCTCTTTCCTAGGCAGAAGGCAGAATAGGACAGAGATGCCTCCATAAGTATCCGCTGTTTACTGATGTTAATAGACGTAGATTTCTTTTATAAAAGCCACAGCTTTTCAGAGCCTTTCCTATGACTTGAGGTCTGCAGTTTCTCTGCATAACCAACCAATTCAAACTGTGCAAGGAAATATATTGATGTAGGCTATTTCACTCTGAGACACTGTGTATATGGCTTTGGTTCTCAAATATATAGACTCCCATGGCCCTGGGAGAGCCTAGTGATGTGAAGAAAGGATATGGGATTATGTTCAGGACTGCTAGACTCTGGACACAGCTTCTCGCTGATGTATGTTGTCATAACAAACATGTTTCCAAGATTCTGTTAGGTTTTTTTTTTTTCCCATCTGGTGTAGAATGGGGATGAAACACACTGCAAGGCACCAACTTCAGTGGTTTTCATGGAAGCCAGAGAGTAGGTGGAGTGGCCGTCTTGTAAGTCAGGGCCAACACGGGTGGGAATGATGAGAGTTGGGGGCAGTTGACTACCCTTTCTTTATGGGGTCTCCAATGCATCTCTAAGGGTTTCAAGAGCCCACAAAGCCCAGTTTGATAACCAACCGATGATCACTGATGACATCTCAGCTCTGAGAAGTGATGGATCTACCGTGCAGCACTCTAGCCTCGATCATGTCTTTATTTCTGTTAAATGAGCTGAATATTTGTCTGTGAAGTGCTTCTTTTCTGCAATAGTTATTACTTAGAATGTGAAAAATAATCCCCAAGTAAATGAATAAAGCAGGAGAAATGCTAATAATTATCTTCAAACTTCAACCGTCTGTGGTTATTACAAGTACTGTCTATGTGTTGTAATCATCTATTCCTGTGTAAGAAACAGACTTCAAACTTAGTGATATAAAACAACTATAATACAGTTTTGTGAGTGTAGAATACGAGACAGCATTTGCTAGCATTTCTTTCTGCACCAAGGGCAATTTCTGGGGGAAGCCAATTGCCATTTCCAAGTCCCGTCTGTTGTTCCCTGTGGGGTTTCATCACTACCATGAGGCTCCCAGTGGAGAGGGCTTTATATAGCAAAGTACTGTCAGGTGGGTGCATGGCTCACTATAGTTACAGGGAGAGTTATGTGACCTGAAGTTACACTTCTAGGTATAAATTCTTCAGCACTCTTGCTTTCTTACTGGGGTGCCACACTGACTGTATTATCCAAGTCATTCCTCAGCAAAGTTAATGCCATGGTCCTAGGGCTGCCTCCGGAGGAATTAAAATCTTCTCCCAGGTGAGCTGAGTTATGAGGTGCCATTGCTTCATAGGCTTTATGATGGAGCAAAGGAATTTATACTGAGAAGAGTAGGCTGGGATTCTTTCATGAAAATAGAGTCTCCAGATGCCAAGAAATGCTCTTTCTCTATTTTTTGGCCTGTGTTTCATATCTCTGAGTCTCTCTGACCCTGGACTGTCTATGTTTGTCTTTCAGTAGCCTTTACAGCCCTGTCCTCCACCAAACATTTCCTTCATTGAAGTGGCTTCATCATGCTGCAGCTGGAAACGGTGTGTTGCCTACTTCCTGCACCCTGCCCTGGAATCTGGATGGGCCTAGTGACTTGCTTTGACCAACAGATTATGGAGAGCATGATGCCATGCCAAGGCCAGTCAAGCTCATAACCAGCTGGAAGTTTCTCCCTCCTCACTCTTAGAAAGCTCTGGTTTAGAGCCAGCCACTATGTAAGGAAAAGATGAAGAAGATACACAAGGGAATAAGCTCACTACTGAAAGCACAGAAAGGCAGTGTAAAGAAATAATGTGCAGCATTCCTGTTCTGAAGATTCCATACTGTGGGATGTCACTGAGTATGTTAGGACTCAGAGGCAGACAGAGCATGACACTCTTCCTTGGAGTTGTTTTTGTCATAAAATAGACGGCAAGTTAACATTGAAGCCCACTCTACCTTTTCAAATGGAATCTAAAATAATATTTTTTATTAGCTAGAGCAAAGATTGAAAAGGAATTTTAATTGAAAGATCTGAATTGGACATTAATGAAGGTGGCCCTTGGATGTGCATGGTATGGAACCGGCCTCTAAAGTTGGGGGTCCCACTTTTCAGGCCAGCAAGAGCAGGCTGTTTTTGACTATCTCTTTTTTGTTCTGCTTTCTGGGGAGAGGTTCTCTCCTAAGGTCATGGGGTAGCCAAAACCATCCACTTGATACCACACAGAAGAATTTCACAGCAGTTTATTCTTGACATTTCCTCCCAAGGAAGAGGAAGACACTGTATGCAAGGCCAGTGCAGACATTCTTAGGAGCATAGTGAGCAGCCAGGCACTATGGGAGGCAACAACAAGAGGATGTCATGCCCTGAGTGCACAGGAGGATGTGATGGGTGCACGGGGACTGAAGCTCACTCCTCAGTGAGGAATGAGCAAAGGTGACTGCTGGTCCCATAATAAGAGTATTTTAGCCAAAGGGACTTTCCCATGGAAGCAGTGTGGGGAGAGGACTTGCAGCGAGGCCAGCCAAAGCTCTCCTGATTTTACCAGATGTCAAAGCAGCAGAGATAGGGTGCCTCTATTTTGAAGTCTACACCACAAGGTCCTTTGACTTTGACCTGGCCTAGGCCTGCATTCCCCATCTCCAACTGCAAGTTGAAGATACCACTGCTTCTTATTGATCTGCCTCCTGGTGTGGGCCAGAGGGAAGGGGAGGCTCATCCTGAAGAGTGGTCAGTCTCATTTGGCACATGGCTTTCCAAATGTGAGTACTCATGGAAACACCCAACTCCCTTCAGGGAACTCCAGAATGCTTATTAAAATTTCACCCCACAAAACTATTTCTAAGAAATATGTTCACATGACCTCTCAGCAGCTTCCATTTTGCCTTGTAGGACATTATCAAACACAGTCATTGTATTTGTTCCTGGAAGAATAGATGCTAGCAACCATCGCTTAGTTTACACTGATCTTAATAACTTAAAACATTTAAAATAAATTGGAAAAATAAGATGCAAGTCATTGCATGTGCAACGCATAATTCTTTCTGCTTATTCAGCATAACATTCCTTTTCTGTTCCATGTGCTTGGTGATAAGTGTATTAGTGCATAACTCCCCGCTTCTTAAGTGACCATTATCATATCTGTCCCAGCTTCTCTGTCCTTCAGTGGGCACAGCCCATGATCTGTCACAACTTCCTGTGAGTATTAAGTATGATCCAATTTGTATGGAAGCCCTGGATACCCAGAAGGACCAGTCCCACATTCTGAATGCACCAAGAGGCCAGAAGGAAGCAGGCAGAACCAGCCAAAGCTGGCTGCACACGCAGTGAAGGGTGCATGTTGAGGGACAGTCTCTTCCTCCCACCCCTCCTGGCTGGGGTCTTGCATCTCTTCTCTTTCTGCCTCTTCTTTCCCTATTACTCTTTCAACCTTACCCCTCTACAAGCATCCTTCCTGGCACGTGGCTTCCCAAATGTGAGTATTGATGAAAACATCCAACTCCCTTCAGGGAGTTCCAGAATGCTTACTAAAAATCCATCTTATTCCTGGTAGATATGAGAAGCAATGTTTCCTTGAACAGCTGTACCCTGAAATGTGCTAACAAATCAGGGTTCTGGAATATTCAGGGTTTTGGAATAATTTGTGTGATATCTGAGGGGTCCAGATCTCAAATGGTGAGATGACATTTGACAACTTAGCTTTTCAGTGTCCTGTAGACATAAACCAGTGCACCCCATGAGCTCTCACTACATGTCAGACTTCCCGATAATCCCCCTGCAAGACTGAAAAACCTCACAACTCATTCACTCCTTATGTCCTGGAAAACCAGGAGGATATCTGAACCCAACCTGATTTCCTTGGCATAACATAGAATTTCAGGATGTGTTAAGTGGTGTTGAGAGAAGACAATAGATCTGGGGTGCAGCAAGGACAGCTCAGGAAAGGCCACTGTGAGGAAAACAGTTATCCAGCCTTATCCTTGAAAACACTCATCCTCATGGGACTCACAGAGCCTCAGTTATGTTTGCTGCTAGGTCAGGCCACAAACTGTAATTGTTGGAGCCTACGAGATAAATTTTTGCGAGAAATACAGGTGAACCCTTTACATTTATTCCTCACTGTGATCATGTGTCTATCAGACTCAGGAGAATCACACACAACTGTTTTAGGTTTCGCATCTGAAATCTAGTGCACTAACACACCTAAATAGCAGTGAAATCACAGCCATAGCAGGAGGTAAAGTTCTTGAGAAGTTGTTGGGCATGGTGTTGCATGCCTATAATCCCAGCCACTCAGGAGAGTGAGACTAGCCTGGGCAACTTAGTGAGACCTTGTCTCAAAAATAGCTAAATAAGTGGGGTTGGGGAAGTAGCTCAGTAGTAGAGCTCTTGCTTAGAATGCACAGGGCCCTGGGTTCTAGCCCCAGCCCTGCAAAAGAAAAAAAAGTAGCAGAAATTGTTTTTGGAATGACCTTGAACCAGCATGTAAAAAGGAATGTTCTGGGGTGCATATGTTATATGAAACATGGACAGGAGGAAGCAGTCCTTAGATGAGTGGGTAGATCCCAGGCAGGGATGCCTGCGCTTCTGACACCTAAGCCTGGTCATCCTGAATGCCTGATGTGCCACACATGTCCTGGCCTCTCCAGGTTGTGAAGACCAGTTCTACCGCTCCCAAAAGATATGTGAGAATGCAGATATAGCCTATTTGGGTGGTTCTTATTTTATTTCCAATGACAAAGAAAGTTGGGAATGTTTGGGGAAAACAGCTTCTGAGCAGCATGTTCTTTCTTCTTTTATTTTAAAGAGGAAAAAATAGAAAATAATAAAACAATTTCAAAATAGGTAAGAGAGTTACAATAATTAATAAATTGTGTATTGTTGTCTTTGTGGTAGTTGTTCAGAACACAAGATATGGGTATGATATCTTGTCCAAACTGTATTGGCACAAACCTTTCTTTTCAATGAACTAAGAGAAACTAGCTGTGTAACTATCTTAACTATCTTGTGTATAAACCTACTTTTTCTTTTTCCCTTCATTTCCTATTTCCCCCATTAGTTTGTCTTTTCTTTTGAATAGTTTCTTCCCAATTCACAATATCCATTGTACATATTGGTCTTTACTCATGCAGTTTCTCACACTAGTGAGATTTTGTAATGTTTACATATATGGGTCTGATTTGTTTCACTTATGAATATGGTTTCACCTTGCATCCATTTTCCTATAAAAACCACGAGTTTATCCTTTTTCAAGGCTGAGAAATACACACACACACACACACACATACACACACACATACACACACACACACACACACACACACACACACACATATATATATATCTTTTTATACGTTTCTCTATTGATGGACATTTGGATTGTTTCCAAGATTTTGCTATTACAAATTGTGCTGTTATAAACGTGAGTATGCATATATCGTTGTGGTATGATGTTTTTAATTCTTCTGGGAAAATACCCAGAAGAAGAATAACTTAGTGGAATGATATCTCTAATCCTAGTTTGTTAAGGAATCTCTATACTGTTTTCCATAGTGGTTGCATCATTTTACACTCCCACAAACAGTGGAAAAGGATTCTCTTTCCCCTACAGTCTCATCAGCATTTGTTATTGGTTGATTTCTTGATGATAGCCATTTTTTCTGAGATGAGATGGAATCTCAGTGTTCTTTTAATTTGTATCTCATGAATGACCACTGATGTTGAATACTTTTTTGATATTTTTTGATATTTGTATTTCTTCATCTGAGAAGTGTGTATTCATCTGAGGGGCCCATTTTTCAATTGGGCCTTTGAATTTGGGAGCCTCATTTTTTTCAATTCTTTGTATGTTCTAGCTATAAGTCCTTTGTCTAAGGAACAACTGGCTATAAATTTTTCACACTCTGTGGGTTGTCTTGTCATTGTGTTGGTGATTTCTTTTATCGTGCAGAATTTTTAACAAGGTAAGATATCATTTGTTAATTCTTTATAGTTTTTCTCTTGGAATATGGGTTTTGTTCATGAAGTCTCTGCCTACACATATATCTTTGAGATTTCTTCCTATTTCCTCATCCAACATAGTGTTTCTATTTTAATATCTAGATCTTTGATCCATCCTGACTTTAGTTTAGTGCATCATGACAGACATGAGTCTAGTTTTAGTCATTGGCATGTGGGAAACCAGTTTTTCCAGCACCATTTCATAAAGAGACTATCCTTCCTTCAGTGAACATGTTTGGCTTCTTTGTCAAAGATAAGATGGCTGAGTGGGTTGGGGTTGCATCTGCATCTTCTGTTCTGTTTCACTGATCCTTAGGCCTATTTTTATTTACTTATTTATTTATTTTTGCCAATACTGTGATGGTTTTACCACAGTAGCTTTGTAGTATAATTTCAAATCAAGGATTGTGATGACCCCTGACTTGCCTTTGTTGCTCAGAATTGCTTGTGCTATTCTAGGTCTCTTCTTACTCCAAATGAATTTTAAGAGTGTTTTCTCCCGATATGTGAGGTATACTAATGGTATTTTAATTGGGATTACATTAAATCTGTATAGCAGTATTGGGATTATGGCCATTTTCACTATGCTGGTTCTTCCTATCTAAAAGCGAGGGATATCTTTCCATTTTCTTACATCCTCTTTGATCTCCATTTTTAGGGCACTGTAATTTTCATTGTACATATCTTTTACATCCTTCATTAGATTAATTCCTAGGTATTTCAATTTTTTAGTTGCTATTGTGAAGGGTGTGCTTTTCCTATTTTCTCTCTGTGAATTCGTGCTTGTGTAAAGGAAAGCTATTGATTTTTGAGAGTTGCCTTTGTATCCCCCCTATGCTGCTAAATTGGGATATCAAATCTACAAGTTTTTTTAATGGAGTTTTTGGGATCTTCTTTGTAGAGTATCATGTCATTTGAAAGTAATAATTTAACTTCTTCCTTTTCTGTCTTTATTCTTTTTATTTTTTTTTCTTTTGTGTAATTGCTCTGGTTAATGTTTCCAGAACTATATTAAATAGGAGTGGTGATAATGGTCATCCTTGTTCATAATTTTGGAGTGAGAGCTCTCAGTTTTTGACCATTTAATATGGTGTTAGCTGTTGATTTGTCATAGATGCCCTTTATAAGAATGAAGTAAAGACCATCTATTCCAATTAGCTGTATGGTTTTTATCATGAATGGGTGTTGGACTTTGTCAAATGCTTTCTCTGCATCTTTTGAGGTGATCGTGTGATTTTTGCCTTTGGTTCTATTAATATAGTGTATTATACTTGTTGATTTGCATATATTGAAGCATTTCTGGGATGAATACTACTTGGTCATGGAGTATAATCTTCTTGATGATCTGCTACATTCTGTTTGCCAGTATCTTATTAAGGATTTCTACATCTATGTTCATTAGGGAAATTGAATTTTAGTTTTCTTTTTTCATTGTGTTCTTTTCTGGTTTTGAAATCAGGTTAATACTTGCTTTTAGAAATGATTTTGGAAGTACTGCTTCCCTTTCAACTTCTTTAAAGAATTTCAGCATTAGTAGCATTAGTTCTCTAAATTTCTTGTAGAATTCAATAGTGAATCTGGCAGGGCCTGGCTTTTGCTGGTAAATTTTTAATTAAATGTTCAGTTTCATTGGCTAATATCAGGTTATTTAGAATTTTTTTATCTTCTTGATTTAGTTTTGGCAGTAGGAATCTGTCCATTTCTTCTGTTTTCCATTTTGTTAAAATATAGATTCTCATAGTAGGTATTGATGATCTCCTGGATTTTTGTGGGGTCTATTGTGATTCCCCCCTTTTTATACCCAATTGCTTGAATTTGTGTTTTTTGTTTCCTCTTTTTGATCAGGTTGGTTAATGGTTTATTAACTTTATTTATTGTTTTAAGAAACCAACTTTTTCATTCATTGGTTTTTGTATTGTTTGCTTAGTCTCTATTGCATTAATTTCTCCTCTTTATAATTTTCTCCTTTATAGGAGATTTGGGTTTGATTTTTCTTCTTTTTCTAGAAGTTTGAGGTTCAACATTCAGTTGTTTATTTGAGCTTGGTCTGCTTTTCTGATGTGTGTTTAGCACTATAAATTCCCCTTGTAGTACTGTTTTCATTGCATCCCATAAGTTTCAGTTTGTTGTATCAGCATTATCACTTAATTGTGTACATTGTTTAATTTCATCTTTAAATTCCTCTGTGACCCATTGGTTGTTCAGAAGAGTGTTATCTAATTTCTATGTGTTTATATAGTTTTTTTATTTCCTTTGTTGTTGATTTCCAGTTTCCCTGTGCTATGGTCAGGTAGTATGGGATTATTTCAATTCTTCTACATTTACTGAAACATGTTTTGTGGGCTAATATGTGGCCTATTTTGGATAATGTCCCATGTGCAGCTGAGAAGAATGTGTATTCTGATGTTTTGGGGTAGAACACTCTGTGGACATCTCTCAAGTCCATTTGTTCATAGGCTTGGTTTAATTGTAATATTTCTTTAATTTTTTGTCTAGTTGATCTATCTATTTTTGAGAGTGGGGTATTAAGTTTCCCCACTACAATTGTGTTAATTTTTATTTGGTTTTTCACGTCTGTTAATATTTGTTTTATGTAGTTAGGTGAAACTATATTTGGTGCATAAATATTTATGATTATTATTTCTTTTCTCTTAACAAGTATATAATGACCTTTTTTGTCTCTTTTGATCAGTTTTGGCTTAAAATTTGCATTATCTGCAAATAGAATAGCTACGCCTGCTTTTTTTTAGATTCCTGTGGCATGAAGAATTGTTTTCCATCCTTTGAATTTTAATCTATGAATTTCTTTTTGGGTTAAATGTGATTCTTGAATATACCATATTTTTGGATCTTGCTTCTTGACCCATTCTGCCAGTCTGTTTCTTTTGATTGGTGAGTTGGGATGATTTATGTTGGTGGTTATAACTGATATGTATTAGCTTTTCTTTTTCATGTTGTTTTCCTGTTCTTTGCTTCCTGTCTTCTTCCTCTGTTTAATTCCTTGCCCTCCCTCGTGGCTTTTTTCTGTTGGTTTTCATGTGTTTGTGGTCTTTGTTATCTGTCTCTAATAAGTCCTTCAGAACATTCTGTAGAGCTGGTTTGGTGATCATAAATTTCTTCAGTTGCTCTTTGTCATGGAAGTGTCTTATTTTTCCATCAATTTTGAAAGATGGTTTTGTGGGATACATCAATCTGGATTGAAGATTATTTTGCCTTAGGGTTTGAAATACCTCACTCCAAGCTCTCCTTGACTTGAGGGTTTGTGTTGAGAAATCTGCTGTGACTCTCATGAGTTTTCCTTTATATGAGATATGTTTCTTTTTCCAGGTTCTTCTGATATTTTGTTCTTGTGCTGAATTTCTGGAATCTTGATTATTATATACCTTGGTGTGGATTTATTTTGGTGATGACTATTTGGACTGCTATATGCTTCATTTATTTGTATGTTAATTTCTTTATCCAGATTTGGGGAGTTTTCCACTATTATTTCTGTGAAGAGGTTTTTAATGGTTTTTACAGTGTCTCCACCTTTTCAACTGACTCCAATCTTATGTTGCTCTTCTTTGCTTTACCTGTAGCTGTCGTTTTGATATTTCATAGTCTTTTGCTGTTTTTAAGATATCTTTCTTTTCATGGTCGCTAGCTGCAATTCTGTCTTCTAGATCTGTTATTCTATCCTTGCCTTCATTCAATCTGCTATGTACACTTTCAGTGAAGTTTTTAATCTCCTGCATTTTTGTTTGGATCTGTTTCATTGCTTCTATTTCTTGTCTGTGTTTCACATTCATGGTTTCCATTGTTTTCCTGAGCTCCTCTATTTGTTTATCTGTGTCTGCTTTAATGTCTTTCATTTTGATAGTCTTTTATTCTTGCACCTTAGAGATTATATTTTCTATGACATCTTCCATTTCTTTTTCACTTCTGCTGCTATCATTTCAGAGAGTTCTACTTGTTGGATTCTGATTTCCTCTATCTCTTTGTGCTCTGGACTTGTCCTGGGTGAACTGGGCATTTGGGAATGCATTTGCTTCTTTGTCTTTTTACTATTTTCTATTTTATTTTGTTTTCTGTGTCAGTGCTTGTAGATTTCTTATGTTAAATGGCCTTATCACTGGCATTGAGCCTTTCCTAGGAGGTGTCTGTTTCTCCAGATGTCTTCTAGATATAGGTGGCTCTTGGGCTTTATGTGTATCTCAAGAAGCTACATTCCCAATATCCTACCATCTTGTCTAGTGAAGCTCTATGTCATTTTTGATGTTTTTTAAAATTACTTTTTATTCTCTTTAAGCATTGGATCAATCTTACATTTTTTATGCTGGTAATCTGAGCAACTTCTTTGAAAATAACAATACGAAATATAGCAACCATTGTTAATTCCTATCATCTTGCTTTGAAATCCTGTACTGCTTTTATTGTTTGGGGATTGTTTTTGTCTTGGTTGTTGTTATTTTTTTCTCTTTAAAATTAAAAAAAAGATTGAGGAGTTGCTACCAATTGGACTGGACTATGATGATGGCTATTACCCCTTACAATCACAGTGTTGTCATAGAGTCAGGAACACTAGTTATAGCATTTATGACATCCTGATTAAGGTAGTTCATTGGCAATAACAATAGATTCAGGTACAGTCTTGCTACTGATAAACTGGGGTGACTATTAGCCTGATATCTATAACCATAGAAGAAAGATTTAGAGAAATATGATATAATCCAACTTGTGCCAGGAACTTGTTTCCCATGATTTTCCACTCAGGAGAGTGATTTTATTCTGTTGGTGGTGGGGGATTAAGAGGGGTGGGGGTAGCATGGAGAGATGAAGGAGGTTAAATACAATAGGAGAGAGGTTGGAGGGCATAGGGTGATCATCCACGTTTTGGGTAATTGTAGGATACAAGAGGAAAGGATTGGATGAGGAGGCCTAGGAGTTTTGAAGTGAGCCACAAAGAAAAGAGACAATGTTTATTTACATGAAAGTATCATATACTCAGTCAAGATAATTGACTAAAGAGATGAAGCCAATGAATATAATAAAAAGAAAGGTTAGAGATGTAAATCATGAATGAGAGAAGGGAGAAAATAAAAAGGGAAATGAAGAAAAGAGAGAAAATAGTAAACAAAAATATCTTCTCACACCAAAACACAAGAGCAAAGCAAAACAAGGCAAAACAGAACAGAGAGAAAATGAGAAAAGAAAGGGAAAACAAACAAAAAAGAAACAAACAATAAAAGTAAACAAGCAAACAAAATGAAAAGCAAAACAAAACACTAATTCAGTTGAATACCAAGAGGAAAACCAATCAGGCAGAGAGAAAAGAAAGTAGTTAAATGCCTCTGGTGTCATGAGTTCTGTGTAGGTTCAAGTCAGAGCCCGGAAATGTGTGCCCTGGCCCAAGACTGCAGGTGGATCTACACTGGGTTTGAGTCTGATCTTTGTCTCTGGATTTGGGAGATGGGATTAGATTTCTGTGGCTGGAATTCTCTCCGGTTGTTTAGAAACAAAAAAAAAAAAGGAGAAAATACAAGAGAAGAGAATTGGATGACCCTACCCTCCTGCTCCTATTCCTCATGTCTTTGTCCCCAAGCCCAACACTGATTCTCCTAACTGACCATCTTTCTGCTCATATTATGACTGTTTCACGAGACATGTCCATGCCTCTAGTTCCACCTGTCCGACCTGTGCACCTTAGCCAGGGTCCTTCTGTGTCACTGGCATTACTGCAGGTGTCTTGAGTCCCGCCAGTGGAGGGAAGGTGGGGCAGGACTCAGATTTCTCTCAGGAGCTGCACCATCCAGTGACAATGGGGGAAGGGAGCAGCATGAACTCAGACTCTTCTTGCCAACTGCTCTGTCCCAGGGCAATGGAGGAAAGGAGGAGCACAGACTCACACTCCTTTCGCCAGCCATGCCCTCAGGGTACCATGGAGGGAAGGCAGCATGCTCCTTCTATGGGGGTACTAAGGAGGGTTGGATGGTGATGGGGGCTGGATGCCACACAACCCGACAGGCACAGATTCCCATAGATCTTGGACATCTTCCAACTTTCTCAAATGAGTATGTGAATCCTGTTTTCTGCAGGATGTTTTTCTTTGATCACTGCAAGTCTTCTGCTTTTAAAATGTATGTCTGAGTCTCTTTGAAATATAATATTGACCTAGGGGACTACGATGACCTTTTTTCAAAGAGAATGCAACCATCCTTTTTCTGTTCTATGCCTGGCAAGCTGTTTTCTCCTGCATACAAGGGTTTCCATTCCCTGTGGCCCCCAAATCATTCCCTGGAAGGACAATGGCAAAGGGTATGTTTGTGGGCTTGGGGTTTTTACATCAATGGATTTGTTAAGTGGTGGGTTGAGGAGGCGTCAGCAGTGGCTGGTAGTGCTTCCTCCTTTCTTTTCTAAATGGAATTTTAGTGGCCAGACTCAGTTTTCCGGAGGACTGCTGTAACAAATCACCAAAACTCAGGGCTAAATTAACAGAAAGTTATTCTTCCCCAGTTCTTGAGACTGGAAGTCTGAA
This sequence comes from Dinomys branickii, assembly GCA_004027595.1. Lineage (NCBI taxonomy): Eukaryota > Metazoa > Chordata > Mammalia > Rodentia > Dinomyidae > Dinomys > Dinomys branickii. The sequence continues at coordinate 13,039 of PVLD010011583.1, forward strand.
AACAAAGTGACCACAGGGCTGACTTCCCAGTGCTGCAGGAGAGTCTGTTACTTGTCTCCCCCAGAGGGTTTTGCGTGGCTGTCAGTCCTTGATGTTCTCCAGCTTGTGGAGGCATTGCTCCAGACTCTGCTTTTCTCTTTACGTCCCCTTATTGCACTGGGGCTATCTTCTAAGAACAGTAACCATTGCACTAGGGGCTTTAGTACTCCAGTACAGTCTCATCTTAACCCATTATTTCTGGAAAAATCCTATTGTCAAATAAAGTAACACTCTGTGGTTCTAAATAGACATAAATTTGGGAGGATACTGTCCATTTTGATGTTGTGTCATCATCTTTCAGTAAATTCTACATCAGAAATCTTATTTCCAGAGAGGGAACAGGGGGAGGGGTTTCCATCCTCATGGCTCATGGAGTTGCCCCTAGGTGGTTTTCCCTGAGGCCCTGGTCCATGTACAGGTGACCAACCTTCTGCCTAAAAATTGTGATCCTGAGGTGTTGTTCAGGGAAAGAGACAAATCGATCAGAAAATTTGTATCTTGGAAGAAGGTAGAAAAGCTCAGAGGTGTTGATTGAGGAAATCCTGTAATTGTTCATATAAATAAAAGTTCTGCATGGAGAAAACTAAAACCTTTTATAGGATAAGGATTATTAAGCATGTAAGGCTTCCAGTCTTTTTAAGTCAGTTAATTTTATGACACCTTGTACTTGGAGATGAGCAGCAGCCGTTGAGAAGGAAATTAGCGCAGACTGGAACTTCTCTAAGTAGCTGATCCACACCCTCCTATGGCTGTTGGAGCCATAAGGATAGGCCTTGTGGGGGGTGGGATTCAGACCTGAGGAAGTGACCACTGAAAGATGCCAAAGTGGGCTCTCCACCAACTCAGGAAAGAAGAAGTCAGAAGAAACTGAGGGGAGTTGACTTTATGGTTCTCAGGACAGAAAGAAAAGTATCATCATCACCCAAACTTCACAGAAGCTCAGGGGTCAAAAGACCCCAGAGAGTCAGATCCAGGAAATCATAACAGCTTACTTAGAGATGAGGATCCAAAAGCAACCGGATTCACTGACTCCACTGTCACTGAAACAGTGTGTCATTAAGAAAGAACCTCCTGCCTGCCAGGGACTGTGCACAGCTTCAGGACACTTTCATCTGCCCTCTAACAGCTCCAACATTAAGCACACTGAAAACAGTTGCTTTCAGTCACCATTTCACTTTTCCTCATATGGGTACCAAAGACACGCAGTCTGATGATTGCCTTGGATATGGTGAAGAGAATGAGCCAAAAAAGTCTATTATTAATTCACTGAGGTCATCAGCATCTCAGCTTTGGGACTGAAGTTCAAGCCTACCCGGCTGAACGTGGGCCCTGGTGTTTGATTTTACAGTGTGTGCTGTTCCAAGAAGACTCTGAGCCCTCGCTGTCGTGAGCAAATACCGAGCTGCAGCTCCCTGTGCAGTGTAGTTGTTGCAGTGGAAGTTTCCAGAGACACAGTGTTCACTGTCTTTTCCTCATGGTCAAGAATATTTGTGAAATACATATACCTACTCCTGAACTCTTAGTGACCACCTTGGAGGATGCTTTCCCTGGACTTTGCAGATCCCTTTGATCTGGAATGAGAATGAGGACACCTGAATACTCCCCACGTCTTCAAGAGGCCATGGAGGCGAGGAGATTGAAAACTCAGACTCTGGAGTGGCCGTGGATATATTATGTCTCTCCATGGGCCTTTGTTTTCTTGTCATAAAATGGAGGTAATTATGTCCTCTACCTCAGTGAGATTTTATGATAATTAAATGAATTAATACACATCAAAATTCTCTTAGGATTTTGTCAGGATGAAATTTGTCAAGATGGTCATATAGTGTTCCTATAGATGTTAACGATATCCATTATCTTACACTCCTGACACATGCACAGCTTGTTAGGGTTACTGTTTAACCTTTCAACTCCCACGGCTAAGTAGGCTAAATCTGATCTCCTTATGGGTCCATGACAAGCATGATTCCTAAAAGCTCTGCCTTCCTAGAGGAAAATGAAAATATCCTATAACCTTCAAATTTCCTGATGGTTCACTTCTTTTTCCCCCCTCTGTATAAGTCAGGGTTTACTAGAGAAACACATATAACACAAGATATGTACATGTACAAGAAATTACAAATTTGGCTTACAATAGTCAGCTACAGGATTGGATGAGGAAGCATGCAGAGCCCAGGCCTGGGGCCTGCATCTCACTGCAGTGTCCGTGCAAGTCCATATCAAAGGACTGATGGATCTGTGATAAAAAGCTGAAGAATCTATAATGAAGGCCAGAGAGCCAACACCAGAAGGCTGAAGGGTCCCAAGTGGAAGCCGAGCAGTCTGCACCAGAAGCCAGGAGACGGCCAAGCTGGAGGTAAAGACCGGAGCTCCTCCGAATAACCAGCAGCCGGTCTTTCCTCAATGGCTTTTTTATACAGCCTACCCACTCTGGGGAGATGGGGGTGATCCCCTACACCCACACCCTCTGTGTGCCCTTCTCTTGCACAGGTTTAGGATGAATACAAATAAGCACCCAGCTCCCTTCTGAGTCACATAGCTAACCTTCCAAGCTTCTCAAATTAACACAATAAACAATATCCCAGAAGGGTAAGGGCATGTCCTTTTTACCCCAAGATGTAGAACTGCTGAGTCACTTAGCCAAACCGCTAGACTCACCAAGTTGATACAATGTATCAACCACAACACCCTCTCTCTTACTTTTTACCTCAGGCCCCTCCCCACATCTCCAAAGGGACTCTCATGATGGAGCCATCACAATCACCTGAGCTTCCTGAACTTCTGAATCCTCCACCCACAACCCAACCTGACTACTTCTCAGCCCCTGGAGTCAACATATGGGTTGAGATTATTAGTAGCCTTATCTATATCTTCTTTCTTCTTTTTGTATTTCCCCACCTTGTAATTCCAAACCCATGAATATTTGAAGGACATTTAAGCCAAATAAATAACACACACCTGATTCTGAATCAGATCCAGCATGCCGGTATTCCATGCCTAAGTTAGCATCTCAGGACAATATAGACTTGCTCTCAGTGAGTCTGGACTTCCAACAGCTGCCTTGACTACTGAAGATCTCAATATTTATGAGTAATAATGTTCTTGTTAGCAAATGTCCCGAGAGCAGTGAAATAAAATAATCTCACAAGAATAAAGGATGCATCTTTCTGTAAAATAATTCTACCACTGGCGATGTGAGTATATGCACAAGGTCTGAAGGTAGAAGGGGTTTCTAGGCAAATACCTGAAAGAGGTTTTAGTGACTTCCAGACCTGTAACAGGATGTAGCACCAAGTTGTGCTTTTGGAGAAAGAAATATACTTTTCTTTCCTGAGACAAAATTTTTCATTGTGGTATTTTCCTATGATTTCTGACTCTGTCTTGAGAGCCAATACCAGATATACTTAGGGGTTATTTATTATAAATGAAGTAAGTGAAAATGCTCTGGAGAAAGAAAGAAATATGACCACCAGAAAATTGAGCTTTCAACAAATGCCCCAATGCCTGGTGTTTCATCTGCTTTTCCTTCTATTTTCTCTTCCTCAACTGCTACTTGAACTGACAAGAAGGTAATTAGATTCTGCTTTTCCAAGAGTGAAAGTTATTAATTTTAGTATTTAAGATTCTGCATTTCCTGTGCCTGTTCTGAGGCCTCTGCTCTCACTTTATTCCAAAAGCTTTCTTAACTGGGACCCCTCCGTACCTTGAGCATCAAGGAAACAGGAACAGAGATCAAAGTCTGGCAAACCCCACAGGAAAATCCCTGGTCATCCATTGTAGGTGGGGCCTCTGGGCCAGTTGGTGGCTTCTGGCCAATATACTCAGGTCCAGTTCCCAACACACACCTGTATGTACATGTGTCTGAGTTCTAAGGCTGTTCCAGTACCACGAACACTTCTTGGAACACTGTGTGCTTAGAGTTCTCTCCTTCCCTCCCTCCCGCTATTCCTCCCGCCCCTCCTCCTTCCTTTCCTTCTTTCCTTCCTTCCTTCCTTCTTTCCTTCCTTCCTTCCTTCCTGCCTTCCTGCCTTCCTGCCTTCCTGCCTTCCTTCCTCCCTCTACTGAGATATTTCTTTAGTCATTCTATACGTATTTACTGAGAGTTGTTTGAAAGCCAATCCTGGATTTTATTTCTATTTTAGTTCATGTTTAACTTTCACTCATCTTTTCCAACTTCTGTTCAAATTAATGAGCTGGGTGCCATTTCTCCTTAATAAAATGCTCTTCTTTCAGGATACCAAATGGAGGATACTGTTTAGGAATCAGTTTCTCATTTCCCTGAAGAACACCAGATCATAAGAGGACTCACACTCTTCAGGCAACAGAACAGCCAGACAAATTAAATAACCAGATCCGGCCCTTGCCAGACCTGTCTGCCCTCCCTCTGGCGGCCTGGGCACTGACTCTTCAGGATTCGCGGTTAATGGTGAACAGGGAGCCTGCTCTCCCTGGCCTACTCCTAGGCCCCAGTGCAGAAATGCAGGCTCAGCTCACGGCCCTTGGGTCTTGCTTCCAAAACAAAATGAGACATCCCAGGGTTAGGATCCATGTTGTAGGTCCAGTACAGGGCTGAACTCAGTCAATGCTCTAGCAGTTAATTAATTAAATTAATCAATTAATTCTCTTTGTGTGATGGTTAGTTCTGGGAAAGCCTTTACCATTGAACACAATTCTTGACGGTGAGTACCAAGGTTTTAGCAGGAGTAGCTACAGGAAGGACATTGTTTCAGACCCCTGTGGGAACTTTGAACCTCAGCCTCAGGTCACCAGCACCCTCATTTAGGAAGGGATTTTTGCTTTACTGTGTACCTGTGGCTTGAATATCAGAGAACATTTGAACCATAAATATTTTAAAAAGTCAGAAAGGTTTTTCTAAACCAATTAAATGTTCTGTGTTGGGACAGGGAGAATAACATCATAGTGTGTTTAGGCATCTCTCCCATGAGGAACCATGAGTATTTGCGAACATCATTTCTGCTCTTTTCTTCAAGAGTAACAAACAAATGTCAGCTCCTGTCTGCTCAGCACCAGTCCTGAACCAGTCAGGTTCCTGCTTGCAGGAACTGCACATGTCCCCCAACCCTGAGCCTGCTGACTACCCTGCAGAGGAGAAACTGAGTTATCTTTACACCCATGGCAGGGAGGGTGCATTCAGGGCCAGGTGTCCCATATCAGCAATTCCACTCCTTGTCTCTCATTTGTGTCTGCTCTACCAATGAGATTGTAAGGTATTTATTATAAGGCACAATGGTTTGGAGTTTTTTTGTTGGTTTGTTTGTTTTTGTATTGGTATTGAACCCAGCGCCTTCAAACTGAGCTATATCGCCAAGCCATTTTTCATTTCTTATACTGAGACCAAGTCTTGTTAATTTGCTAATTTATTGAGAATGGACTCAAACCTTCTATCTTTTATATATATATTTGGTACCTGGAATCGAACTCAGAACTTTGCACTTGCCAGGCTTGTGCTGCTGAGCTATCTCCCCAGCCCTAACTTGCTATTCTTTTGTCTCAGCCTCCCACAGTGCCAGGATTGTTGGTCTACCCCACTAGGTGTACAATGGTCTTAATCCTAATCCTCACTTAGTACAGACACAAAGAAAGTCTCTTCTCTTCACAGGTCTCACACCTGAGATGTGCTCAAGGCTCTGACTGGCCATTGCTCCCAGCCTTCTCTCCAGTCCTGGAAGGGTTTTTCTAAAACCAAAGTCTTAGCTATTAGCAGCATATCTACTATTCCTCCTCAGAGGGATGCTGAAGTCTGAAGGGAAACTATTATAAAACCTTTGTCACAATATATCTGTGGAATTTTTAAAACAAACAGAAATGAGTTGAAAATCAATGGCAAATTCAATTAATGAAAATATTGATAAATGAACAGATTGCGTTCTTGTGGTTCATGTTATACTTTCTAGGAATTGGGCCCATTTCCCCACAACTACATAGTTTCCTTATTTTGAGGCCTAGAAACTTCAGAGACTCTCCAAGCATGGATTCCTATTTCTCAGTGACAGTGGCTCTCACCCACCAACCAACTAGCAGTACAAGTTGAACTAAATGTCCATTTCCCCATGTCACTGTGACTCCATGTGCCTTCTCTTGTGTAAAGTAAATGGTCTGCCAAGAAACAACAGAAAACATCAGGACCCAGTTCAGAGAATGGAGGGAGCATAAAGGCCAGCACTGAGGCAGCCTGCAGATGTCTGATGACCACTCAGCATTTTACAGGATGTTGCTGGTGCCAGCTTCTCATTCAGGCCTCTCCAACACCTGTGTTGCACCAGACCCCATCACCATCTCTCCTTTGTCACTGCCTACAGCTGCTAATTCCTCAAAGTGCCTTTGTCTCCCGATTAAAGTGTCCCCTGCTCCTTATCCTCCTCTCCTGATCTGTGGGCAGTGATCAGCACCACCTCTTCATCCAGGAGCCCAGTATGAACAACAGGCTAAGCACACAACAGGTGCCAAATATACACAAGGTGTGTCCTCAGTGGGATACTGGCTCCTGAGCTTCATTCTTTCCATGATCCTGGTGGCAAACCAAACTGCACGAGAACCGAATCAAACTCAGTGGTTAGGCTCAGTGTTGATGTTACGGGGAAATTTGATTGGGCTCTCATACAATTTGGTTTGTCACCAGAATCATGAAGAGAATTAAGTTTGTGAACTGAGGAATCTCTGTACAATGTCAGTATTAGTAGTCATTATTATACTGTACCTGATCATAAATGATAAGTAATATATAAATACACATACATTTCTCTCTTTCACTGACTCAAGAATGTACATGTATATTTTTCAGTATGGCTATATTTCCTTTTCACAAATTGATGGTGACTTTTAGTGTTAAAGTATTGATATAGATTTTCCTGTTAAATACAGGTGGAAAAGCCCTTATCTAACATGCTTGAGACCAGAAGATTTGGGGACTTTTGAATTTTGGAATATATGCATAGACTTTGCACAGACCAGGTGAGTATCTCTAATCTGAAAGTCTGAAATGTTCAAATTTCAGATTTGGGGAGTTAGAGATAGTCATCCTGTGTATATATATATGATCATATTTTTGGCACATAATAATTGTTTTCTTTTCTTTCTTTTTTGCTTATGATACTGAGGATTGAACCCAGGACCTTCACCATGAGTTACATCCACAGACAGTTTTTCATTTTTTGATTTTGACATAGGTTCTTGATAAGTCACAAAATTACACAGTCTGGATTGGAAATTGTGATACTCTTCCCTCAGCTTCCCAGAGTGCTGGGATTATAGCCATGTTCCAGGCTTCATTTTCTATATAAGGTACCGATAATACATTTTAGTATTTATGTCATATAATTACATTCAGAAGTAATAGATTTATATAAAAATAACAAGTAAATTCTCATCCAGGCAGAGCTTGAACATGGAAAATATTGAGATGTGTGGCTTTCACCCAGCTAATCTTCTGAATTGTGGAGTTCGTAGCTTTCTTCTGACAAAGTGTTGAGTGAGTTTTTACAGAGCCCCTAAGTCTTCTGCAGCAAACACTCTTCAGATTAAATATTAACGGAGGAGAAGGATGAAGAGAGGCCCAAGGCAAGAATCCTCCCTCAAAGTAACTTTCTTTTCAAGAGGCAAAGGGCAGCAGAAGTTTGGATGATTGCTTCCTCTGACTTGAAGAGGACATAACTTGAAGGCACATCCATCTATCCATCCAGCCTCCCCCATGATGCAGGGCCACCAGCGTGTACCCGTGCTTTGTGCTTTAGCATGCGTCATGAAGTTCCTACTTTAATTTAACAGGAACAGCGATGATTAGTCAGTGCTTACAACTGCCAGACTATGGTGAGGGTGAGAAGCAACACTGTGGAATGTTTACAAGCCTTTTTTGTCTTACAGGCATCCATTGGTCTAAAACTCCCAATAGACTTATGAAGCAGTTTTGATTATTCTTCCCCTTTTATAGATGAAAAACAGGCACGGTAAGTTAACTTAATGAGGATTTGAGAATAGAGATCTGAACTCAAGTCATGCACATGTGACCACTGGAAGACAAAGGCCCCTCTAGCCGGAATCATGAATAGGTTGGATATATCAAGCATGTTGCAGGCAAAGATTTCTTTAAAGAATATAACATCACAGGTGCCTTAAAATCCTACTATCTCCTTCTCTTAATGTGCTGTGCAGCTACAGGGCAAGGGATGCTCTGGGGTCCTTCCCATCTTGCCACTGTGTCCTCTGAAAATAAAATAGTCCTCCACCTCAGGGTCCAGGGTGCAGCAGCCTCCTCAGCTCACATTCTTTGGTAGAGGCAGTGTGTTAAAAATGCATCCTCTGTCAGCCTTCCTGGGTCCAAACCCTTTAATGAACCTGTTGCTCAGCTCAGCCCTTTTCATGGTATCACATTTTGGTCCCTTGGAATCCTGCTCCCTACCACTCACACACACACACACCACCACCACCACCACCACCACCACCCCGAACACAGGCATCAGGTCATGTATGGAAGGCGGCTGCCCTGAGTCATAGCCCCAGTGAGACTTCCTCACAGTCCCAGCACAATGATGAAGCCCTCTAGTTCATAGCAAAGTCTGGCTTCCTTTCTCATTTATAGCATTCTTGGGTCATAGAACTCTCTAGAACTCTCTCAGGAATCCCACAAAGGGTAATCATCTGCAGGGTAGAATGCAAGAAGGGTCTAAACTGGCTGTGTCCTTGACTGAATAGATATCTTGCAGTAGATCTTGGCTCCCAGCCAGCTTCCACTTCAAAGTATTCAGAAAAAAGTTGATGGAGCAAATATATAGATAGAACCTAAGGCATTGTTTCTTTTCTGGTCTGTATATATCTAAAAGAAGATTCTGAAGAGGTACCTCAGCAAAGGAAAGCAGAGTATCTAATTTGGCACAAAATTTAAACCTCAAATAATCTCAGAGAAGAAGACCAACCTCAGGGGGTGACCAGATAAAGGACACTTGAAAGGTTAGGATCGTAGATGGCATCTGAACTTTCAGTAATGCAGGCTGCCTGTAGGCGGTGCCCTGGAGCCAGCGATCAGATGTGACATGAAGGTGAAGAGATAAGTGTAGTAGAAAGGAACTAGCAACAGTTGGCACCTTCTTCATATGGCACCAATGTTACCTGCTGCCTTCCTCAAATTAGAACAGACTTCATGCTGAAACTGGCCAGCGTGACTCAGTTTAAGCATCCCTTTGATAGGCTGCAGAATACCATGAATGGAAGAGGAGCATATGCTTTCTAAAGTTCCTAGAAGGTGTTTGAGAAGGGCAGGAGAACTGAAGAACAGAGTTAGAATAAGAGATCCTTTGTGCCTTCCTGTATCCCTACCTGGGTGAGGGAAGCATAGGCTTCTGTTACAAAGCATATGAACAGGGAGAGAAGGTGAAAGGGCACCAGCACAGGTGATTTTGTAAGGAAAAGCTTGTTTGGCCATGTCCAGAAGGTATGAGTCAACTAAAAGAGTAGCTGCCAATTCCTATGGTATAAATTCTCCCACCTGTGTGACTTTGTAAATGCACCATGCAGAATGATGCATGGCTTCTCTAAAGAGGTATCATCAGCTCAAGTATGAACCTAGGGTGGGGCTACTTCTGCTGCACTCTGGCTTAGGATTAGGTGTCTGTGACCTCTATTAGCAGCCTGGGCTGAGGCAGCACCCACAAGTCCGCAGGCGCTGTGATACCCCAGCAAACTGGCCCTCTCAGCACCATCAAACTCTATCCCTTCTAATCTGTAGCCACCTCTCTTCTTTAGAAATGTTTATAGATGAGTTGCCAGATACAGCTGAAGACCACCAACAGATGAAGGTAAAATAAATCCATTTACATGCATTTAAAGAGTATCCAAGTTTCTACACCCAGTGACTACTGAAGTAAAACCCCTCCTTGTGCTGCCTCTGCCTGATCTTGCTCCTAATTCCACAGCTCTCTGTCCTGCCATTCTTTCATTACTGGCATCACTGGTGGTCAGTGTGAATGTGGGTGAAAATTCCCAGGGTCTTTTAGGAGTGGGAGTGGCTTCAGACACTGAGCAGGCTTAGATGGCAGAGGGCTCATGCAAGGAGTGGGCACATAAAGCCCTTTGCAGGAAAGCAGACTGAGGATAGGTGATGGATGTGTTGGGGATGGCTTCCTATTAAATCACTATTGTGACTGACAGGTCTGTGGAGCACCCCAAAATTCAGGGGCAAGTAGACAAACCAGTAAAGAGTGTGTCTTGTGTATTCCCTGCGTGGAATTTGATGAGAACACTTTTTAAATGATGGTTTTGTTATTATTTTAAAATAATCTATGCAAATGGTGAGGAATTCAAACAGACCAGGACCCCAGTCCCAGCTCTCAGCGCGTGTCTTCCTGCAGCCTCTTCTTTCATGGGGCCTTCCTTTTTTATTTTAAAGAGAGAAGCAAAAGAAAAGAAAGAGCAAGAGCAGCATACCAGCTTCACAGACATAGACAAAACAAGGCAAGCACACTGAAGGTGACACGGGGTTTTAAAACAAAATGACAGGAATTAACGGTGGCTGTTATATTACATATTGTTATCTTCAACTGTGTTGCTCAGATTACCAGATGTAAGGATGGAAGATTGTTCAAACCATTAATGAGAATAAGAAAATAATTATTAGATAAAACATTAGCGGCGATACAGAGTTTCACTAGACAAGATGGTAGGAATTCATCAGTGGTTGTTCCACTGCATATTGTTGTCTTCAAATCAGTTGTTCAGATTACCAGATATAAGCATGCAAAATTGGTCAGAACATAAAAAATTTTAAGCATTAACTGTTTCTTTAAATATACCATCAGACATCAGCAGTACAGTTATCCCACAGTTAGCCCATCTCTCTCTCTCTCTCTCTCTCTCTCTATATATATATATAGATAGATAGATAGATAGATCTATAGATATATGTATCTTTCCTTCTTTCTTTTTTCTTCTTTCCCTCATCCCAGTTGTTCCTTCCTTTGAGCAATTTCTTTCCCTTTCATATCATCTATTGTACATTTTGAGTTTTACTTACTTTTTCAGGTTCCTATACCAGGGAGACAATATGATGTTTATACATGTGGGCCTGATTTATTTCACTTATGAGTATGGTCTGTAGTTGCATCCATTTACCTACAAAAGCCTCAAGTTTATATTTTTTACAGTTGAGTAATACTTCACTGTATAAAAATACCACATTTGTTCATCCATTCCTCAGTTGATGGGCATTTGGGTTGTTTCCAAGATTTAACTATAGCAAATTGTTCTGGTATAAACACAGGTGCACATATATCACTGTGGTATGATGTTTTTAATTTTTCCGAGAAAGTACCCAGAAGGAGAATAGCTGGGTTAAGTGGGACTTTTAATCTTAGTTTGTGAGGAATCTCCAAACTTATTTCCAGTGTTTTCACCAATCTACACTCCCACCAACAGTGCAATAGGGTTCCTTTTCCCCCACAGCCTCTCCAGCACTTTTTATCAGTTGATTTCTTGATGGCAGCCATTCTTTCTGGGGTGAGATGGAATCTCAGTGCTGTTTTAATTTGTATTTCTCAAATGACTAATGATGTTGAACTTTTTTTATGTATTTATTCAAAGTTAGTATTTCTTCATCTGAGAAGTGTGTATTCATCTCAGACACCCGTTTTTGGATTGGGTCTTTGAATTTTGGAAGTCCGATTTTTTTTAGGACTTTATGTCCTGGATAGAAGTCCTTTGTCGGAGGAACAGTTGGCTAAATTATTTCCCCAATTCATGGGTTTTCTTTTTACTGTATTGGTGATTTCTTTTGATGTGCAAAAACTCATGAAGCCCTCCTTGACCACCCTCTCTCCAGGAAAGGAGGGACGCTTACTGCCAGCCACTGATGGGCTGTGTCATTCTATAACCCAGAAGGTATCCCCCAGGACTGTAATGAATGTATCAGGGAATGATGTTTATTGCTCACGGATAAGGGGCTTTTCTTTGTGTGCTGGTTCATTTATTTGTTTTTAAAGGTTAAGCTATTTTGGTTCACAGAGGTAAGATTTGTCTATTTCAAAACATAAAAAATACAAAATTTTGGAAAGAAATATTCTTCTGCACAGGAATCAGAGTGAGGCACTTAGTGTCCAGCAATGCTCATGTGAGCCTGGTTTCACAGTGACCATGTGAGTCAGGGAGCTGCGCCACCTCCTCATACAATGGCACAGCCTCATCTCAGGTGATAAGGGTAGGCAATCCTCTCAGAGGTAAAGGTTCAAATCCTTCACTATTATGAAGCACCTGTGAGACACTGAGCACACAGCCACTTCAGCTTCTGTCCCTGTAGCAGAGCATCCTGTCCTCCTGCCAGCTCATGAGACCCTTAGACTAGTGGTGGTGGCATGTAATGGATAATGTTATGCATCAACTTTACTGGGTTACAGGACACTCAGATACTGGGTCAGACACTATCCTGGGTAGCTGAGGGTAAGTCTGGATGAGACAAATATTTGAATCTGTGGATTGAGTAAAGCCAGTTGCCCTCCCTAATATGGCTTCATCTAATCCATGGGGGCCTGAACAGAATTACAGGCAGCATAAGATAATGTTTTTCTCTCTGCCCAGTTGTCTTTGAACTGAGATATAAGTCTTCTGCCTTAGACTCAAATTTGAACTGGAGCCATGGGCTCTTCTGGGTCTCCAGCAGCCAAGCACGAATCCTGGGACCACTCAGCCTCCATAGTCAACCAAATGAGCTAAGTTTTTATAGCAAATCACTATCTATCTATATGTCTATCTATCTATCTCTATCTATCTAGTCTTAAAAACGTATCACCACATATTCTGTGTTCTGTTTGGCACAAACATCACCAGAAACAAGGTTTCTGAATCACTGAATAAGATAGCAAATACATGCAAATAGGAAAGGACTTCTTGTGGGTTGTGAGGACAGCACAGGACAGCGATGGACAAGATGAAGGGAAGCCACTCCTGAGAGGAGGGACTGAGCCCCAGAGGTGCAGCACAGGAGTATGTGTCAGAACAGAATGCAGGGCCTGGACATGGGCAGGACCAACAGGTAGGAGACAGGGTGAAGACCGAGGGCAGCAAGTTAGTGTGACCTCAGCTTGCTGTGACCTCAGCTTGGTGTGAACTCATTTTGAACTTCAGAAATATGCTGACATTATAATTTAACAGACAGGTTGAGTTGTAGAACTGGATTGTGGGGGTGTTTCTGAGGCAGGAGGTAGGAAAATTTCCTGGGTGCAGGGGATCTGAAGGCCAAAAGGAAAAATAGAAAATTGACATGTGATTCTCCAAAACACACGGAGAGTACCCAGTCTGACTGCTGGAGCACAGCCAGGAGAGACAAGAGGGTGGATGTACTATAGGCTTCTGAGGGCCCCATGTTAAAATCTTTTGAAAATAAGAAGAGCACCCACTTCTGTGATTACACCTTGCCTGGGGACACATGTGCTAGTGAATAGCCTGAACAATAGAAAGTGATCCCAACTGAATTACTAGTAATCATAATCTCATTTACATTGTGCCTTTGACCCCTCCCCCTCACTGCCACTACCAGGGACAATGACAATTCCTTAAAGGTCTATATAGAGACAAAAATCTTCCCCTTCTAAGAGACAAGAGGAGGCTTGTCCATGATTGGAACAAACTCTTACACCTGTTCAAAGAGCTACTCTCTTTTTGTAAAAAAATATATATATTTGTATATATATATATATATATATATTTGTGTATATGTGTGTATATATATGTATACACACACACACACTCTGGCACCTGGTTTCTTCAGGGCCATGAACTCTTTTCACAGATTATCCCACCTTGAATCTATCCTAATAAATCTATGCTTTCACATCTACATCTGTGTGTCCTGTTCAATTCTTTGGGAACCAAGAACCTAGGAAAGTCACAACCCCAACATTTCCATAATATCATGAATATGCTCAGTGTTGCTGCTTTGCACACTTGGGAATGGTTAAAGGGTAAAGCTTCTGCTTGTCTATTTTGCTATGATAAAGAAGAGTCCTGGGAATAATGAGGTAAGAGTTTCTACACCATGAGTGTTTTTAGACTGCTGCAAAGTTTGGGAAAGGCATATCTGCTGGGGGGATGAGAAAGAGATCTGTGCCTGCTCCCTGGCTTCATGTCTCACATGAAGGACTTTTCATTTCTTCTCAGTTATCACAATGACCAAGCAGCTTCTGGACCAAAGCACGCACACAACACCCAAGAGACAGGTCGGTATAAGGTCCCCAGGTCGAGTACTCTGGAAACAGAAAAGACTCACTGGAAACAGGCTGGCTCATGTTCTTTGGGAGCAGGAATCTTTTAGAACAGAACAGAAAGGTGTGGGCCTCGGTAGGCCCCAGGATCCAGTGCTGGCTTTTGCAGAGTTAATGCTGTGCTCACTCTCACACTTGGAGCACTCTTGTAGACTGTGCTAGGGACACAGGGAAGTAGTGTCCCCACTGGTGTCATTGTGTCATGGCAGCCCCAAACATGACTTAGGGTTTGGGGAAGAATGATATGAATGACATAAATTCAAGAGACAGACTGCTCAGCCAGCACTCAGGACAGCTCAGACAGATATTAACGACAAAAGACAGCTTGTGATGGATGAGAAAATCCATTAGTGAAATGAGAGGGGGTGAACTTTAAATGTAAAGTATCAATCACTGATGTCTGGGCTGCAAAATCATGAGCAAACTGTGAACATGAAAGATTGATCTGACTCAGGGTTACCCTCCGTGGGGAGACTTCACTAGGATTATGAATCTATGTCCTGGGAGATGCAGAAGGCTCCAAGTGCAACGCACTCCATGTTCCTCCATATTCCCTCCTCCCAAAGGAAGACTGCCTTCGCAGGTGCCCAAGCCCTCTCTGTAAATCCAGCCACTCTGTTCTATGGACCTTTTAAAGATTCGCTCTGAAACTGTTATGGAATAAAGCAACAAACCAAATGCGCCCATGTCCAGACACCCGCGGATGACCAGGACAATTCACACTCAAAGCACAGCCTCTGTAGGCCTTTTCTCTAACTTCCATGAGACTACAGTTTATCTACAACATGTAGGAAGATAGGCCAGAAGCCCATCTTTCAGGAAACTTATTAGGAATAATAGTAGTGTGAACAAACCACTATGCACCCCTTCAGGATCTTGAGCAAAGATGCTGAACAGAGTGGAAAGGGAGATGAAGACAAAGCAAGTATGACATCAGAGAAGCCTGGGGAGGACAGAGTTTCCGGGAGCCAGTGTGGCTTATAGGCAGCAGCAGAGGTTGCCAGAGCCCCTACAGGAAAATGCTGAACTCAACTTGTGATGTTCAGTTCTGGGCAAGTCGCCTGCAATCCTGGACTTCCTTCAGTGGAGGATGAAGTTCTGTGATGTGCAACTGTGCCCAGGAATATGCCTGGGCATACAGGATAGGAATGAAGTAGAAGGTCCCTTTTAACATGTGAACTAGTGTTTGTGGCCCAATGCTGACAGAGAGAGGGGGAGGACACAGGAGGGTATGGAAGAGCAGGGGAATGGGGCCTGGAGCACAAATAAACAGGACAAGAGAGGAACACAGAGGCTGCAGTCTAGACGGCAGTTCCTTCAAGGGAGAAAGGAGCTAAGGAGGTAACTAAGCCTGGCAAGAGCCAGCCCCAGAGACTCAAGAGCCAGGATGGGGCTTGAAGTTATCCTTGGGTTTGGGGCTGGCTGAGATTTGTAGCCACTGAATGGCATAAAAAGAATTAAGATGTGTTTTGTACATGTGTCAAATTCCAAGGATTAATGCAATCACGGTGTACTACAAATATGTGCCAATGAAAATAAAACTCAAAGAGGGTAGAAGTTAATACTCATCTTCTCAGGACTGTGGTGTCCTCAGCATCTCTCATCCAGCCTCCAGCATGCGGGGATGGAGGCTGCCACAGTCTAAAACTCTCTCTGAGGTTTTATCAACTCAGCCGAGAGGAATGCAAAATGAGGAAGCTTAGAGTGCTGAGAACAAGCAACAGAAGGAATTGAGGTTGATTAGAGAAGATCTTGAAAATAAAAAGTGACTGATATATTCACGTGTATATAGGATATCTTCTATACTGTACATATGTATTGTGGGGGTTTCTTCCTGGTCTCTTCTGCCCAAGAAATTCACATTTGTAGATTCAAAGTGAGGTCCAGAGAGAATCTCTGAAGCCTTATTCTGGTCAGAGGGAGGCGAAGCTGGGCAGTCCTACTGCTACCTGGGAATGGGGTGACAACCACAAGCTAGATGGCCTGAAACAGTAGAAACGCACTGACTCATAGCTTTCTCCAGTCCACACGTCTGAACTACAGTGTCAGTAGGGCTGCGCTCTATCTGAAGGTGCTGAGGAGAAACATTTCCTTGTTTCTGGGAACTCCTAGCAATCCCTGGTGTTTAGTGGCTTGAGCTGCATCTTTCCTATCTCTATCTCCATCAAAAAAAGGACTTTATCCCTGTGTATCACTGTGTTCAAGTTTCTCTTCTCTCAGGAGGACAACAGTCACTGGATTTGAAGCCCCCTAATCCAGTATGGTGTCATGTTAACTTGCTTCGGTCTGCAAAGACCCTGCTCCTACGAAAGTCTGTATTCACAGGTACAAAGGGCAAGACTGTAACGTAGTTTGGAGGGCAAACACAAT
This sequence comes from Dinomys branickii, assembly GCA_004027595.1. NCBI lineage: Eukaryota > Metazoa > Chordata > Mammalia > Rodentia > Dinomyidae > Dinomys > Dinomys branickii. The sequence continues at coordinate 29,709 of PVLD010011583.1, forward strand.
CCCAACCCCATCCAGCCATGAGCCCAGCATGGGGGCTCTTTTCCTGAGTACACGTCCAACCAGTTAGAAGGGAACTTCATTATCTTCTTTCAAACACATCATGACATGCTTCAAAAGTCTGAAAATCTAATTGCAATATTCACTTGTCCTGTAGCACAAATAAATGGAGTGGGTGATGTAAGAGGGCACCTTGTGCTCTTACCCATCAGAATTTACATAAGACTTCCTAAGAAAGAGGAGAAAAATACAGCACAAGCAGAGGGTCATTCGCCTCTAGGGAAGGAGTAGCTTGAGGCGACTGTGAGTTCCTTGCACCTCGGGGCCCAATGCTCTTTGACCGCAGGCTGTATTGAGTGCTGTAAACAAGGCGGTTCCCGCAGCTCCTGCCATTTCCACCTGCACAAGTGAAGTAGCACACCCCTGGCTGACCCAGCATGGCTTGTACTTCCAAACCTGTTCTACCTGTAGGTGTCTGTGCAAACCACCGCTGGGAAAAGGAGTGATTGCTGATGCTTGCAATTTCCACAGACCTCTGTTTAGAATAATATTCATTAGGTACTTCAGAAATTGAAAGTGAATTTAGAAATCAACCCTGTGATTGCATTTCTGCATATAATTGTCAAGTTTGGATTTTAGGAGTACAAGAGCTGGGCAAGACTGCACAGATCAAGTGGTTTATGGAAGCTTGTGAATCTTTTCACAGGGCAGAATTTGCATCTGAGGGTGAGGACAAGTCAGAAAAGCCCATTTTCTCTGCACCCAGAGAGAACTAAGAAATGGCTGGTATGGGATGCCCACCACATACACATGAAATTGATCTTTTTATTTCTCATTCTGCACACTGGGATTAAGGCTGGGCTGAAAGTGGACCTCTATTTTCAATTTAACATTTTGCTTTTTAAATGACTACAGGCTTAGGCTTTACCTGTACCTTTCTTTGGTCCCCTAATAATTAACAAGAAATGATGATGTCTTCAGATACTGACAGCAGAAGCTTTGAATTGGATAAGAAAAATCCTGTACTCACCAATTTTATACAAGTTATAAAAAAATTTATAAAAATTATAAAAAAAATTTTACACAATTTAAAAAAATGACACTGGTTCCCATGCATTTGTTGGGGATGAAAGATATGTTTTGTAAAGGTACCAAGGCAAGCCTTTCTCCCTGGAAGAGCCACGCACCACAGTAAACATCCCTCTGCATCCAAGTATGATGTCACTACTATGATAACCTATGAATGGCTGAGTGTTTCCTTCCTCTTTCCCTCTTGCAACTCTTCTGTCCTGAAGACAAACTTGAGACAGGCATCAAATTTCCCAAGCAGAGAGGAATTTCCTGGGTCCTACTAAAACCCTCTACCAGCATTTGAGAGCAGATCCTGCCCCAGCCTCATAGATCTTTGATAATTTCATGAATTGAGGTCCTGCCTAGAACAGATTCCTCACACTAAGGGGTCACTGAAGTGACTCAAATGATGGGACCAGAATCAAAGCTATAGCATGGTTGAGAGAATTCAGGGGGACTGGAGGTATCACAGAGCCTTTCCTAGCTCCTAGCCTGAGGGGGCTGAAGAGAAGTTACCAGAAGCTGCTCAAACCAGGCAAAAGGGCTCCCAACAGGTCTGGGGCCACTAGGAAAGCAAAGTGGCCTCCAGGACCTCAGGCTTACATGGGAGGAAGGTAACAGGGAACAGAACCCCAGGCTAATATTCGTTTCTGTCCAGGGGGAACAGGCCCCCAAAACGAGGTACCCGCGGATGAATAAAGTTAGAAGAAAAAGAAATACAAGAGAGACAATGTCCTGGGATCAGGGAGCTTACAGTTCTCTTGTCTGCAGCCCTGAATCACCTTTTCTATAAACTTTTATTGAGATAGAACAAAAGAGGCACCTGGGCCATAGGGTGAATATCAACCATTTTAGCAAGAACAATACAACTCAGTCACCATAGGCATGAGACTTGACTAGATAACCATCCTGTCACCATTCCTTACCTATATCACAGCAAAACATTTAGTGTCGGGTGCCAGGCCTTACAAAGCTTTTGTTAGACTTCCTCCAGAACACAACAACCTAGGTCCGGTTATACCTAAGGCAATACATTGAAAGATTAACTAAAGAATACCCTTCTCCACACTTCTTGATTTTCCCCAACTGGATCTTGAAAGTGGGTAGCCTGACTTGGCTCTGAAAGCACAGACCTGGCAGATATAGGACAAAATGGGAAGAAAGCGTACAGACCACTTCCAGCTCCAAGGGCATCCTGACGTGCATGTGAAAAGACTGCTCAGCCTGGCAGGAAAGAAACTCCCTAAGGGCCCAGCAGGTCCTTCACTACACAGGCCCACCTGCTTCTTTTTCAGCTTCATAGAAGGAAAAATGTCATTAGAAGTTTCAACACGTTTGTGCCCAAATGCCTAAACAGAAGCAGACTCCAGATTTTCCCTGTGCTCACTGATGTATGCTTGACATTTTCCAACAATTCATTTGCTTACAACACCAATAAATTAATGTGCAATTCCAACCATTTTTGCGGGACCTCCTTATCCTCTGCTGCAGCAAGCCATGATTCAAGGTTAGTTACTGCTCTCTGCTTGAGACAGAGTCCCTCAATAGATGTATCTATCCTGGCTTTCCTCCCAGCTCATATAGAAGAGAGAATTGTGTGTACACAGATGCATTCTGCCATAGGTTGTAGGCAGAGGATTAGTGGATGCCTTGCCAGGAGATACAAAAGGCATGACTAGAGGGGTGGAGGAATCATACACTGCCCAGCAAAAGAGGAGACACAGAGAGTTACTTGTCACTTAACTCCATGTTGAATAAGAATAGAGAAGATGCAGGGTGTTGAGGTATAGAGGGTGTGTGGACCTCATCTACCGATTATGTAGGAAGTCTAATCTGGGTATGTGAATCTGATTAGTGCCAAGAACATCTTCTTTAGAGAAGAGGGACGGTGTAAATACAATGTGTGTGCTATAGCAAGGTCTGAGACACACAAGATAGGATGCAAAGAGGTCATCTATGCCGGGGGGGCTATGCTGTGATGAATGGGACTGGGACAGGTGGAGTGGGATAGCCTATGTGGATCTACTCCTTATTGCCAGGAGACAGGAGCCTTGACTAGTAACAAGCTTCCAGTTGTATGATCTATACTCAAGTTACAGAGAGATTCCAGCTGCAGTGTGGAGTACTAGTGAAAGAAACCTGTGGATGAGGGGCCAGGTGTGAGGACGCAGGTGCTCAGGCAAGTGTGGATGTTTTGGCTGGAGGTGTGAGGCTCAGTAGGAACTGAGGGTCCTCAGTTCCTCAGAAACCATCTTCTCTGCACAGGGTGTGTGACAAGGTGCCTACTGTTATCTGCACATCTTGTCACAGAGGGTGCTCTTGAGTCATTTGTGATGTAGCTTCTCCACCTCTCACACTCCACGTGAAGCCCTAAATTGAGCCTCATCTTCAACACCTCGCAGCACCTAGAGTTGAGGTCTATTCAGGCCAGAGACTATGGTCTTTTCCTCATAGGCACAGACCCCTCCCCTGTGCCCAGCCTAATGTGAGTACAGAGTGGGTCTGTGGTCTGTGTCTGTGGTGGTGAAGATGCGCCTTCACAGCTAGAGCTCCTGCATGAGCTCTGGGCTATGGACCCAGCAGGGTTCACCTTTCTTTCTCATCCCTGCCACATCTTTTAAGTGGAAGACAAGCACCTAGAGGCAAAGGCAAAGCTGTGTTATTTGGAGCATGAGGCTTCCCGCTGGAAACAAGGACAACGACGCTGGCATGTGTCTTTTTTACAGACATCCGGAAACAGCAGCTAAGGCTGGAAGGAGCCAGCACCCCCTGAGATGGGAAGGGGCACTGGATGCAAACAGTGCAGATCCCTTGGTTGTTTTCTTCCAACGCTTACTGAGGAGGGAGTGGAAAGTGACCTACTTTGGTCAAGGAAACACCAAAGTGTGAAGTGGCTGCAGAGAATATGCAGGGAACTCAGAATATTGTTCTCACCCTCCCCTGCACATCCACACACAGATGTGCCCACAGACACACCAGCGGCCCCATCACCTGTTTAGGGGGGTCAGGAGTTTCCATGCTGAAAGAAGTGAGTTCCTAGAATCCCTCATTTCAAAAGGGAAGCTGAACCCTGCAACCACCATGGAGCAAAATGCTATTTATATCTTGCATTCTCCTGAGATAAGTTCCTTGGAACAGAAACCAGTGTCTCTGTCCAATGAAAGTGAGTTTTTATATGCAAGCGACCTGAAGTCGTGCTCAGCAGGAGTCTGGTGACAGACGCTTGACATTTTCTCCCCTTGCCTTCTTTCTTGCCATCTCTCCGTCTCTAAATGGAGAGAGAGCTAACAGACAAGTCTTTTTCTTCTGATAGCTGGAATTTGACATTAATAGTCTGAGCATTCCTGCAATCATCTTACAGTTGTACGATGCTACGAGACAAAATAGGAAGGAAGTGCAGGCCAGGGCCCACTGTGTTTGAGAAGAGATGGAGATCTCATCCTGGCAGTTAAGTGTATAGGTTAGTTCTTGGGAAAATCACCAGTGCTTGTCACAAGGTCCAGTGCAAGCTCTTATTCTCATGGCCTTGAAAGGAATTAGTGCCCAAAGATGGAGGTACCCAGCTTCAGAGAGAGATGTGAACAACACCAGTAGTATTAGTATTCTTTCTAAGAAGATCATTAGGACCTGACCTATACATACTGGAAAATTATATTAATGCTTTTGTTCTTCTAAAAGTGTAGAACAAATCAAGACTTGTAAAACTAAATGTTTGTAAGAACTGTGCCACTGATTCGCCCTCTATCTGGAGCTGCTCTCCCCTTCATCCACCCTGCTCAGCACCTCTGTGCCCTGGTGCTATCTCACATCTCTTCAGTGATTTAAATATGGTGGAAATTCAGTTCCCAGATTCATATGTTGGTGGCATTTGGAGGTGGAAATGCAGAGGGAATTAGAGTTAGATGAGGGTGGCTTACCCATGCTGAGGTTAGTGATCTTTTAAGAAGTGTGGGGACAGTTACAAGGGAAATAGGCAGAGATGTAGGCATGAAGTGGCTAACACGGCATGGCTGACGTGGGAGATGCCTATAGAAATTATTATCTGCCTACTTGAGGAGGTTGCCCTTTGTGAAAACTTTGTAGGTGTAGAATAGCTATTTTTAGGACAAGTTTGTAATCTCCTAGACCCCATAACCTTGAGCTCACTCCAAAAACAAGGCCAAGACCCTGAATGGCCTAGAGTACACCAGTCAGTGAAACAGTTATTTTCAGGGACCAGCTTACTCCTCTAAGAATGGGTAGAGAAAAGACACTATGTTGAGAAGCTCACTTGAGCTCGGCCTGCCTTGTGGCCTGCCACCTGGCAGCTTTGCCTCTGCCTTCATAATACTATAAATAAACTTCTGCTTCACATTACTTTAGTTTCTGACTTCCTTCTTCTCTGTTGAGGGGGGCATTTGGCTTTGTGACACCTCGCCCCACTTTGGCATTCTTCACCAGAGTAAGGGTGTAGACTGAGAGACGGAGGGTCCTGTCACAGGAGACCCCTAGATCCCCAGACCCCCACCTGATGCTATGGAAGGAAAGCCAAGTCTGCATATGCTGTTGCTCACACGCTCACCTTCTTGCCTTTCCACTCTCTGCTGTGTTGTCTGGCACCTTGGTCTTAAACTTCCCAGCCTGCAGAACAGTAAGAAAATAATTTTTAAAAATATATGTATTACTCAGCATGTACTATTTTGTTATAGTGCTCAAAACTGGACTAAGACAGCATTCACCTCTAACTGGTTTCAGAAAAAAGGGTAGCTGTAGGTAGGAACCTAAGAGGAAAGGCAGAAGAACAGGGCTCATATCACAGGCTCATGCCCTACAGGTCTCATCAAGCTTGTTCCTCAGCCAGTGTCCTACTCTCGCACATGACCATCCTCATTCTGCTCTTCTCCCTTAACTCCAAGCAAGTTGCTCCATGTCTCAGCACCCAGGCCTCAGCAAAGCAGCCACCCTGCATCTACCAGACTCATCCTTGCACCCATGTTTCCCTAGCTGTCTTCTTCTCACTAGCTTCCCTGAGCTGTCCTTGGATGAGGGCCAATGCGTCCTACAGGACCTGTCCTTGTAAGCCTCTCAGTCACTGTCACTGATCTTTAAGCTGAAAGATCAGTGATGTTTTTGTGGGTCTTTGGAGAGATGATATTGCTATGAAAGTGTTTGCTGTTATGCTATATGATATGTTGGTCTTCATGTCAGGTTGACTGGGGTTTGCTTTTCTGTTGGAGATAATACACATTCAATCAAAAGCACTTCCTAACTCACAATTAGGTCATGTCTAAAACATAACCAGTAGTGAGCCTCTATGGGAAGAAGAGAAAAAGGCTCAAGCTCCAAGGTGTGACTTGGCAGGAGAGAGATTTGTGGAGCATTTAGAGAGGTCCAGCAAATGTCATAGGTGGCACTGACTTGGCCAAGAAGCAGTAACAGAGGATCTGCCTATTGTAGGAAGTCAAGGAAGTGGTGTTCTTCTGGGGCAGTTATGTGACACTGTTGGAGTTCTCTAAGAGTCAAAGCAGAATCAATCTTATGCAGAAAATAAATACAGTGAATCCTCAACTTACTAGTGAGTTCCATTCCAGGAGAATGTTCTTAAGTTAGATTCATTCATAAGTTTAACAAAGTGAGTTTTATACACCTTGGACACAAATATACAATGTAAAGCATAAAACAAACACACACACACACACACACACACATACACACACACACACACACAAATACAGTAAGTCCCCAACCTTACTGTAGTACTGTGCACTATTACACTGTGTAGTAAGCACATAGCAGCACAGCTGTGGAGATGTCTGACAATCACATGAGCTACTTCAGTGATGTGTTAGTATCTACAGTTGTCAGTAATGCAAGGTCCATTCATATCTGTGCAAGTTTTCAATTTGAATGTTTTTAAGTTGGTGACTTACTCTGCATACATACAACACTGACCACACTCTCATTCATTCTTTCATTCCACAGATACTCAGTGTGTCCTGTTCACATGTACTGTAGTGTTCACTCAGTGCTAAAGATCTGAGAACAGCACCAGCTCTGGTGTTTGCCTTCATGGCCTACCATGGCATCATCCAGTGGACATGTGGCAGAGCTCTATAGAAGACAAAGATGAGGCACAGCACACATCTCTAATGACGAATCCAAATGTTGAGAAAGATCACAGAAGGTTTCCTAGAAGACTCTGCATCAATGCTCAGGACACAGGATTTCAAGAGCTCACCAGATAGAAAAGATGGAAGGAAAAGTCCCAAACAGAAAGAGCAACAATGCTAAGGAGGAAGGGGAGAATGGCCAGAGATGTGGGGCAGATTAACATGGGAGTTGTGTGGAGATAGGAGACAATTTGGGGCAGACTGGCAGGAAGGACTGTATTGGAGAACTCTGCCTTTGTCTCCAGAGCAACAGAAGGCACTGATGGCCATTAGTTCTTGGGGACCATCACAGATTTATGTTCTTGTGAGATCACCCTGGCTAGATAGAGCTGTTTAATAGATAAGAGGTGACAGAGACTGGAAAGAGCAAGAAAGGATGTAGGTGCAGAAACACACACACATCCACATGGACAAACATATATACGTACAAATACACATACAAATGCACACACACACACACACACACACACACACACACACACACACACCAGTTCTAATGTCACAAGTGACACCATGATTACATGGCTCGGGTATGACTGCCACAGTTTCCTTAGTTCAGGCAGCTCCTAAGTTATCTGCCAAGCAGAGGCAGCAACATAAAACCATATCAGTCAGGGTGAAAGCAGGTGGATCTGAAATATGCACTGGGTCATTCTCTAATCAGAGAGGGCAGTCATTGCCAGACTCATCCTCTCTTTCCTGAACAGTGCGTACCATGTTCCCCACTCAGTTCTTGATGGGTAATTTTGAGGATGAGTGAATATAGTTTGCAGCTGGGATCTGTGTTTGGTGGTGAGGAACTGGAGTGCTTGGACTTACCTTTCATGTTTTAACCTTTTTGTTTCAGATATTTCCTCATCACAGAAATGTAATTGACCTTGACCCAGTGCCTGAGTCACATTTCCTGTAAGTAAAACCTACAAACACCGCACATGACCCATGTTCTGCCTACGTTTTCAACATTTCCACTTGGGGAATGCATGTACAGAGAGAAGTGAAGGAAATATTGCTTTTAACCTGAAAATACCATTATGTACAAATGCAAACTTAAGAAAAAATTTATAATATATGGTGTCCCAGGAACAGAGAAATCTTCTGTGCATAAGATGAATAATCTTGTGCAGTTGGTCAGTGGACAGAAGGTCAGGGTATCACTTAGTCTTGGACATTTTTTTTGCTCTTCTAAAAAAATACACTAAGAATAACGTAACTGTAAAATTCTTCTTTGTGAAGCCATGAGAAATGCATTTTTCCCTGTTCCTTGGCCATACAGTGTGGTCCTGGAGAATCCTGCGGCCTTTCCACAAATGGAAGGTTGAGTGCTACAGGAGAATTTTAGTCCCTCTCCCCCATGCCCAATGCACACAGCACGGAATCCACCAGTGCTCATAGAGCAGATTCCTTCCTGACAGTGACCAGAATGACTCCGACACCCAGCCCTGACTGGTGGCCTAGCTCAGGCCTCTGCACGCAGCACTGTCTCTAATACAGAACCTGAGATTATAGATGCATATCACTCCCATTTCATTGATGAGAAAAACCGGAGTCCTGGAGACCCTTTTTCACTCCTAGTTTGCAGGGCCCATAGCAGTTTCTAACCTTCATACCTTCTGTTCCACTTGTACATTATTTCCTGGAGTAGACATCTTGCCTGGATGGGGAAACATCCATTACAGAGAGTTCAGTATCTCCAAGCCCCTGAGAAACCACTCCTTGAAGGTGATGTTCTCTTTGGAACCCCACCTTAAGAATTCCTTGCCCTTGTTTGGTTTCATTTGTGAGAGACTAAGGAATAGACATAGGCACCACAATGCCCTTCAGAATTTAAAGATCAATAGAAAACCTCTAGTGGTCTATGGGCAGGGATAATCTTAGCTGGGTGGAATAAGTGACACTGGCTAGATGTCATCAACACAGTCCTGATTGTTCCTATGTCCTGGGGCACAAGTTCTCTCAGGTCTGCTATGCTCAGCCTGTCACACAGAGTATGGGTAGGCTGTTGGACTCTAGCCTGAGGCAGTTGACCCCAGAAGGGTATTGAGCAGGCCAAAGGAGTTGTGGTGAGTTAGTAAAGTTTTGTTGAGCAAAGACAGATGCCACACTGAGTCCTGTGCAGGGCTGTGGGTCTTCAGTACATACCTATGTCCAAGAACAGAGAGCCCATGTCCAACCTGCTCAACAAATTGACATCAGTGACACCTCCCTGATAGGACAATGGATGAGTCATCCAAGAATCATGCTCTGGTGGCAGAAGATTTTGTTCTGACAGTTTGATTTTAAATAAGGATACTTTCATTCAGACTAAATCATGCTAAGCCTCATGCAGGAAGCAAGTCACAAAGAAACTCATGTCTATTTGAGTTCAGGGGCTGTCTCCCACATGGACCACAAACACTCCAGAAGCCAATTATACTGTGATGCTCTCAGAAACACGTTGATGGATTCTAAACTGGAAAATACTTGCTCTCTTCCTTTTAGGATCATAAGCTTCTGATATCAACCAAACAGGAAAGAAGAAGGATGACACTGCTTGGCTTCCTATTGCTGCAATTTCTACCATCATCAGGAAATTTGTTAGCACCATCAGAAGAATTATTAAGATGCTCAAGAAAATAAGCTGTTAAGAAAATGCATTTAGGTATCATAAAATGAAAAGGCCATGTTTCTCCTTGCCAAAGGAATTATGCAGAGGGACATAAACTGGGATGTTATGACTATAACATCCAGTCATAATACTTCCTGCCCAGCAATAGCACGAGGACAGTTAGAATGCAGGGAAAAAAACAAGCTGAAACCTGGCATTGTTAGGGCAGCAGATATGTTCTCTCTCAGGGCTGTATCTCTGAGGGGGCTGCTCCACACTGACCAAGAACAGCTGGTGGTCACAAGGGTGCAGTGGCTGAAATGGCAGAATGGTTAAAAAAAACTTAGAATGTTGTTTGTCTTCTTTTCCCCATAAAATTTCCCCATAAGCTTTGCAGGACTATGTTCCTATATCTTTGTGCAAAACAGCTAAAAAACAATGAGCCAAAATTGGGTGGCCAGGAGTGTGCTTTTTGTGTTTAAATAACTCCCTGGAAATTTGTCCCTGCAATTGGTGCAGGAACGGCCATTGTCAAAGGTGACCACATCTGCAGTAACATCTGGTCAGACATGATGAAGTCACAGCAAGCACTGCTCAAAATTGACCTTGCTTTTGCATTTCTCATCATTTCCTAATTTCAGCAAGACTTTTCTGCTTGGATAGGATCAGATTTCCTGGCAGTGGCTGAGCAAGGGCAGCCCCTGAGTGCAGGGCATCTGAAGCCCTTTAGCGGTCAGAACACAACCTTCATGGAGAAGAAATTCCCACCACACTCACCTGATCAATCAGATCAGCCAAACCCACAAAAGCATTTTCTAACTGCAATATACGAGCCAATTCTATTTGTTGTAAATAAACATGAAAACATTCAGCTCCCTATTTGCCTAGTCCTGATTTAAATAACCCTGTGCCCTTTTGCTGACGTCTTCCAATAATTCATAGTTTTGGTTTTTCACTATGTCCAAGAAATGTCTCTAGAGGTAAACAGATCTGAATTCATTCCACATTTTGAGCATGGGTTCTTTTTATTTTTCTCATTTAAAAAAAAAACAATGAACTGTGCACTGTAAATAAAAAGAAATGAAATCCTTTTTTTCATGATGATAATGCTTAAAACCTATTTCCCTAGATGAAACTTGCATGGTAATGCACAAACCCTGCTATAAATATATTTCTCATATTTTATGCATCTGGATCTAAAGTTATAATATTTACAATGCACAAATACAAATCCCACCATTACACTCATAAGTAAGCTCAGTTATCTAAGAAATGGCACAAACACAAACAGAAGTAAAGAAAATGAGGACAGGAATGAGGAGCTACAGGATACAGAACACCATGTCACCTTTATCAGAGAGAACTCGAGGTTCCTGTCAGTGCACCGGCTGCCCCCAGAGAGGTGGGTGTGAGATGGGCTTCACGCCCTACCCAGTCTCCCCTTAGCCCCGCTATGGTACCCTCCCACCTTACCTCTGCCACTGCGCAGCAGGACCGAAATGAGCATGAAGAGTATTTACTAACGGTCTTGACTGTACTCTTAACTGCCACCTCCCAACTCCTGTCACTGTCTCATTAAGCAAAGCCAATTAGAGACACAGAGGGGGCAAAAGAACTGAGACCCTAAGCACAGAGGCAGGAGATGAAAAAGGACAGCAGAGCTGGACAGCAAAGGAAGCAGCAATGAAGTTTTACAATAAGGCACTTGTTGTCCACCTACTCCTTCCTTTGGGTCCCGGTGGCTGTTCCTTTATCAGGTCAGGTCATGGGGCCCAGCAGGTGCCCAGAGTTCCCTGTGCCATACATTCAGCCTTGCTGCGTGGGTCAAGCATAGAGAGCTACAGCTACACTCTCAGGGCTCACACAGATCCCTGGGGCTGCTCTGAAGTTTTTCTCTGTTCAGTGACCCCCAGTAAGCCCTGACCCCCCACTCCACTAGAGATAATGAACACATTCACAAGAATGAAGGTTTCTGCAAGATCTGTACAAGGAACCCTGGGTTTGAGCCTCAGTGCTTGGGGTTTACTAAAACAGTTCTACTGTTCTGTGCCCTGGTTTCTGAGGAAGAGGCAGAAGGACTCCAGCATCTGATGAAATACAGAAGGACTTGGGTCATGGAAGCCAGGACACAGGAAAAATGATAAAGTAATTTTCACATCCACATTATCCTGTGCAGTGACACTGCCTTTGCCTGTCTGAGCTTGTCTTTACCACACCAGTGGTTGTTGAGAATAGACTCAGGTGGCTTTTCTCTTCTGCTTGGGACCAAGGACAATGACTCCATGAAAACGAGTTTGAAGTTCTCAGGTCCTGTTTAGAAATCCAGCAGAATTCTTTTCTGTCTGTCTCAGCTTCTCCCTCCATTTGACTGGTCCTGTGTCACCATTTAGCTCTGCTTCCTGTTGCACATATGATCATTTCTGTGCGTGACTTCTCAATGTCAGTCACCTGAGGAAGAAAATACCCACAAGGGGATTTGCAAAACTCAGATATAGCTCCACAGCTGAACCTAACCCTCTAAGCCACACATGTCTCAGAGGACTCACAAAATCATCCAGAACTCAAGGAGCATCTGCCTGTGTGACTGTGGATGATGCAAGCTGATCCCCACTGTGTGAGGATCCCAGAAGTGACAGCTTCATCCCACATGTGTACAAAATACCACTGTGCTGGGTCCTCTATCTGGTTGTGTGGTTCTAGAGCTAGGCATACAGATTCTGTTCTACAAGCTTCCAGTTTGGGGAGAAGGAATGATGCTGGTCATTACAGTACATGAAGGACTATGTGCAGGTCAGCTGGAACAGAAATGGGTCATACTCCATTCTTAGAAGACAGAACCCAAGCTAACAAATATCCTGCACAAGACAACACTTAAAAAGTATGTGGTGGGCATCTCTGGTTTGAATACTACTGAAAGTTGGCAAAATAATGAACATGATGAAATTAATCACTACTGCACCTGTCTGAGTTCTGTGTTGATTGTCTGATGTGGTCTGAGTAATAAAATAGAGACACATATTCCATAAAACCATATTTGTTTTCATTTCTGCAAAATATCTAATTATACTGCAATCAGGAATGTTTTAGAGCTAGCATTGTTTAGAACTTTTATTTTTGAGAGTAAATCTATATAGAATTTAAAAACATTCAGTGGCATTCATAATGTAAGATAGTTTTCATTCAAAAATTAAAATAATTACAAGCTTTCAAAAACATATGACTATTAAGTATGATAATTTTAGTCAAATACCTATTAAAATTAGAAGAAAAATAGAAATTATAATGGAGTACCAAACTATTCAACTAAGAATTTGTAAATGAATCTAAATTTCCAAATTGTATCATTTTAATACTTTAGGTCAGTCCTATCAAATAACTTTTATAATCAACAAAATCATAGCAAATCTCAAATTTCTCATCCACCCATCCAACTCAGTAAAGAACTGGTGTCATATTTCACACATATTTCATCTCCACCATTATGTAATTACATGTAAGAGCATTAGGAATTATTTGATATTGCAGATTGTTTCAGAGTTGCAAAACTTGAAGATACCTATAGGCATCTGTAGGAGGCTGGTGCCATAGCTGGGGGGCATATTCAATGCACATGGTCCTGGGGGCAAGCTTAACAAGTCATTCTTTAACTTTGCCTTGTCTTGAAGTCCTTCCATTACTGGGACCTCTCAGGATAGGCAATATTTAGTGCAGACTCTGGCTCACCTTGGCTACAGACTGCCCTCTATGATTGCAAACCCTGGGCAAGACACAGGGCTCAGGACAACAGAGAGAGAACCGTTCTGCCTGAGATGTGAACTACAGAGACAGCAAGGAGAGAGCTGGGAGGTAGAGGAAACAGCACAAAGGTGCAGCCATGAGCAAGCTCAGGGTGACAGGGCATGGCCAAGGCAGAGGCAAAGTGGGTACAAAGCACAGGCACAAAGAGGTAGGAAATGAGGTCAGCAGGGGCTGCAGGCCCACAAGTAGCTGAACTTCTGTCAAGGGAGAGAATTGGGCCTAGAAGCCTCTAGGGACATTATTCTGATGCAGAGGAACAAAGCTGCCCCTTGTAGGGGGAGGACCTAGAGCATTTCCCCATCTTTGCTGGACTACTTTGCTTTTCCTCTCCTCCATCTTTTCTCCGGCCTCCCTCCTTGTCTCTCCGTATTCACCCTCCCTAGGCCCAAGCGAAGACTAAACTCAGCAAAGCGATGCCATATGCTTCTTGTTCATGTCTTCCTGGTGGCTCAGCCCCAGCCAGAGTCTCAGCCTCTGAGCTCTCCAATAATCCCAAATTCTAATGTGCATGGCGTCTCGCCACTCTCACTGGCTGCTGCCACTATACACACAAGCTGGTTGTCAAAGGGATCAGCCCTCTGCCTACCTTCAACACAGGGGCAGAGGCCTGATGCCCCTCACTGTTCAGGTGCATGGCAGCATCCTGGTGAACGGGTGAACAAAAGGAGACATTGCAACAGGACATCATCATGGTACACACAGCAGGTCCACTGACACACCGGGATTGGGGGTGGCTGCAAAGGGATTCACATACTGAGAATTCAGACTGACAGACAGAAGTAGTCACCATCTTATGTGCTAACCTTGGCAGCCAGAAGTAGCCAGGGCCACAGTAGATGTGGCGAGAAAAGGTGCCCAGACTTCCTCCTTGACCCTATCTGGGAGACTCTGTCCTGAAGAGCCCGTGAGCCCATCCAGAATAGCTTCTAGGACCTAGTGGGTGATGGTGGACTTCATTGTTCCTGAGGACTTTCAGCCACTGGCAAATGATGTGCTTAGGTTTTAAAATGATTCCATTTTCATTTTACTTTTGGTTGAATAGGCCCAATTTTTGAAAGCTGCTTTTAACCTCTCCAGTGGTTTACTTGAGATTGATGGATTTCTCTCCAGGTTTGTCTAGTCAGCCTCCACAGGTAGTGTGACCTAGGAATTGCCAAGGTCCCCAGAAGGAATTAAAAGAGGAAATTCACCTTGTCATACCAAAGGGGCACTTCAGAAATAACAGCACAAGAAGAAGATTTCCACTAGTTCTAAGCTTGGCCATGCAGGGTAACACAGTGAGCACCCAGGGCTCCAGCGTACCTGGGTATGACTAGATCCCCCAACATTGGTGTCCTGGCAGTGCTCAGACAGTGCTGGCCTCCAGATCCAGAGATGAGCCCTGGGAGAGGGAAGCTAGGAGGAGGAACAGACCATAGTCTTTGTACAGGTATTATCAGGCACTGTCTGGACAACCCCACAGGCCAGAGAGAGAGGTAGAGAATAATTTCCCAGGGCCCAGGACCAAAGCAGGATGAAGCCAATGCCATGCCTGAGGAATTTCAGGAGGACAGGCCCCCACCTCTGTTGTCAGAGACTTCTTAAGGTCTCTTTGCCCAGTGCAGGATTCTCATACACAACACAAACACTCAGGTCCAGGAGGTGGCCCCAAGCCCCATGACCAGGATCAGAGACCAGACACAGCCAAAGGAGACAGAGTGACCCTCCCAGTCAAGGTGCTGTGAGCCTGGCCAGGTCTGAGCCAGAGAACAACTGCCTGAGTAAGGATGCTGTGACCTAGAAAGAACTCTAAGGTAGATAAGGCTATGTCCAGAAGAGGAAGATGTGAAGTCCACATGCCATATGGTGTCCCCAAAGTCAGTTCTTCCTAGGACTGATGACCAGGTACATAGATGTCTGGCACTTGCCCTCTGAGCACCTAGGGAAAACTCCACAGAAGTAGCAACCACTCCCTCTTTCCTGGATGTTGGGACCTGGATACTCAAGACACCCTCAGAGCATCAGCATCAACCTACTGGCCTTTTTTGTGATGCAGGATTTGGGACCAACCAGGTCACCAGGTGGCAGGGACACATAGCATGGTTAGCCTGGCTCTTCCAGATTACCAAAGATGCTTCCCAGTAGCCTCGGCAGACGGATCCTGCCTCTGTGTGGAAACCTCCGCAAAGCCAGGGCCATAGGGGGCAGCACTTTACACAAAGGTCTAACCTGTGGAAAAGCAAGACAGGGGCTGGGAATCTGTTCTCTCAACTAGTGGGAGCATGCCTGTCTCTAAGTCACACACAGTCAGCTGCCCCTCTGCTGCTGTGAGCTGAGATCAGGGAAGATACAGTAGAGCCCACTTAGGGAAGACACTAAAGCCTCCTGAAGGCTTGAGGCCACAGGGCAAGGGGGAAAGGAAAAGTGTGAGGGCGGAGGCCATGCAGGGGAGGGTCAGGCATGCCCTTTCAAAGGTGCGGAGAACAAGACATTTCTCATGTCATCAATGTGGATGTCAGCCGGACTCTTGCTGGATAAGCTTCTGGTGTTGCATGAGTCCGCTCTTGCCTGGAGTCCCCCACAGGCCTGCTTTCAGGGCTGAATCTGCAGAGGTTTCTGACCATCGCCTTTGCAGACTCACCGGGCTCTGCTAGGCCATTTTCCCAGCAAGGTTCTCCTCAGACTGGGACCTGCCTGTTGGGATGGGAAGTGATGCCTGGCAACTCTTGCCTTGTGGTGAAGCTATGAAGAATGAAGCGATACAGCTCTTCAGAGCCCAGAGAGGAGCAATGGCTGGGAGCTTGGGCTCAGCAACCGAAGCTCCTAGGTCCACATGCCAGGGCTGCAAGCTGCATGCCATCACCTTCTCGGCTGAGGGCAGAAATGTATACCTCAGCAAACAACCACTCGTCAAATCTAGAACCATTCACTAGTGCCTGGCACTTTTCATCTGCAGCCTCCTCTCTGCTCGCTTCAGGCCACCACTGACCCAGCTCCCAGAATCTGTCTGAAGCCTGGACCACCACAGCAGCCCCCAAGTCTCTGTGTACCTCTATCTCCCTGCCCTGCCTAGTCCTGCATCAACAGACTCATTATAGCTTTACTCTTCACCCTCCTTCAGCTCCAGCGCACCAACACTCAAGCCCGTGGCAAGACCAGAGACCCCGCCAGCAGCCATTCCATCCCCTCCTCCCTGCCGGTCATACCTTGGCTCCTGTCCCAAACCTGTGCTCTTCTCCCTGCTGACTCAGTGCTGCCCACTTTTGCCCAGTTAATTCTAACTCACGCTGTACATTGTCATACCAGGAAAAAGTGAGCGAGACACAGCAAGAAGGTGCTGTCTACAAAGCAAGCGAAGAGCTATCAGCAACAGCTGGCCCTGCTGCCGCCTTAACTTCAGGCTCCAGAACTGCAAGAAATAAATATTCATGTTTAAGACAATTCTTTGGTGCTTTGTTAGGGTGACCCAAGATTTCTCAGACAGAAAGTAACTATGTATTGTCATTTCTCCATACAGAGTAGAAAGACAACACAAATTTTCTTTCTAGTATGCTTTGCAATTATTTCTAATACTGTTATTAAGAAAAGTGCTATCTGTTTTATAGGAACTGGTGCAAAATGCCATGGAAATTTTTAGGGTGACTGACAGATTCAGAAAAGCTCTGTAAAGTTTTTTTCCTAAGATTTCAAGGCATTTTAAAGTTTGTTTTCTCTTTACTTGTGTCAAGAAATGTAAGATCCTTCTTGAACGAATGATACCCATTAACCGATCCATTGGTACTAAGGAAGGCATTGATGTAGTGTAATACATTTTACTTTATCTTGGTCAGTCTCAGTATTTTCTACCAAATCAGAAAGAAATTTATAAAAGCAATTGTGGTTGACAAGGGTGTTCCAGGACAAGCGTCAAGGGAGAGGGAAGGAAGGGTCATCCAAGGTAGGAAAGCCAGGTAGCACAAGGCAACAAGTAAAGCCCCCCAGATACTCACTTTTAAACCTTGGTGCCTGTTACTTCCTGTGACAAAATGCTTGAGAGTCTTGAGATGGAGAGCAAGAAGGAGGTAGAGTAGGTCTGATCCAGGCAGAAGAGAAGGCCATGTGACCATGAAGGCAGTGACTGTGTGATGTCACCACAGGAATGCCAGTGACAGCTAGGACCTGGAAGAGGCAATGAACATGTTGTCCTTCAGAGTTTCAGGGAGAGCCTAGTCCTATCAGCCCTCACTGTAGCCTTGGAAACTGCACATCTTGGACTAGAAGTTCTTGAATTTTTCTCTCCAAGAACTATGAGAAAATAAATGTGTGTTGTTTTAAATGTGTGTTTGAATCTCACAGCAGCCACAAAAACTCATATAGACAGCCTCCGTGCTCCCATCCTATCAATGGGCCACATAGGCAGAGGCCAGGTGGGAGATGGAATGAGCATAGATCTCCATCAACTGTCCAACACTAAAGGGTTAAATGTCCTGAGGCATCACCAACGCAGCAGCAACACAGGTGGTGCTCCAAGCACCAGCAGCAAGTCCTGCCAGGATCCTGTTCTGCTGTCCCAGAAACGTGCAGTGACAGAGCTGCACACTAAAGTAACCCACACCGGACAGGTCCTAACGTGGAGAGACCACAGTGCTACCCAGGCAACCTGGGGCTGCCCTGCGTGGCCAGGCTTAGGATTAGTGGAAACCTTTTTCTGTTCCTGGTGCTCCTGATGGGAGGTTGAATCAGGAAGGAGAAAAAGCAGCTTGGAACTTGTAGTTGTGAAATAGTTTCTGATCTGAAAAATTGCAAAAATATATGAGCATATGGACATGTTGCCAGGGTTCTCTCCAGGGCCTTGGGAGAGGTCGTAACCTTAGCCTCACCAACTTCGTAATAGACACAGAGCCAGCTGTACCAACTCCAGAACTTGGCGTCTGGTATTGCTTGAAATTTGGTTTTCATTGTGTGAGTGAATGATAAATGAATGAGTAGAAAATTTCATGTAGGCAAAATTAAATCTGTTTTATAACATACACATGCCACAGATCCAGTGAATTTTAATTCCTGGACACAAACCTACACAGAGGCCACAGAAGGGCCACCTCCATGCTCCCAGCCTGCCTGTCCATCATTTGTTACCAGTTATATTTAAGAGTTTAAGCAGACCAATTTGCATAAATTATCCTGCCTACAAACATCCTCACAGTAAGCGTACACTGCACCCACTCTGGGTAAGTTAGATTGAGAATTGACAAGACCTTCCCAAAGGCAGGAGTACTTTATTTGACTTAAAGTTGCATATTATGTTAAAAAATGATTAGCCTAATTAGAGCCACATTTGCTTTGATCGTGCCATTAATTTAGAAGGGTCAGGGTTCCTGGGCTCTTCACTCTGATTCTTTCATCCCCACAAACTCATGTACAGGTTCCAAATTAGAAGCAACACTATGCTTTAATGATGTAAATCCATTTCTCCTTTCCTTCCCATGTATTCCAGAAGTCTGGAATAATTATTTAATGAGGATTCAACCAAGGAAACTTATATTGGAGTCATTGATGTCCTTTGACTTTCTAACCTTGCTAATAGGAGTCTTCTGGGACCCAGGTGAACATTTCCCCTAGCTGGGGGCTAGCGTGAAAAGGAAAAGGCTACCCCCCCGCCCCCGCCAAAAAGGCCTGGACATATGTGCAAAACCTGTTTATCAGAACCCAACTATCAAGACCACCTTAAGAATTTCCCAAGAAATTTGGATCCAGGGTCATGAATGATGCATAGTTTGTCAGACTTCTGTGAGCAGAATTCATTGCAAGCCCGATGGGAAACCACAGCAGCAGTGACTGGTTTCTTTAATAACATTTCAGGAAAACAAGGAAAAACCCAGCTTGCAGTGCTCATGATAACCTAGTGAAAAGAAAACAAGATATGGCTAGATGTCAGGGCCTCTTCAATTGTCACTAAAATATCAGCAGATACAAGGGGATATGAGTGTATGCATATATATATAATATATATATATATATATATATATATATATATAGATATAGGTTGATATGTGTGTGCACATATACATTTGAACATGTCCACCTGTGTGTAAATATGTACACATTCATTCACATGTACATACACACACATACATTCAACATACATCTGGAAGATTCTCAGAGCCTTATTTATTTAGTGGGGTATTTATTTTTCTTTGCCATTTTCCCCAAAGTCCATGGTCCTGATTCTTTAGGACTACATTTCAAGGAATGCAGGAGATATTCATCCTAGGTTTTTAATCAATATTTACTCAAGAGGACTAACCACAGCTGAGTGCTGGAGAAAGGTAGGCTATGCATGGAAGTGAAAATGTGTGTACCTTGACAACCCCAGGTAAGTGGGAGCTCAACCTTCCCCTCCCCTTTGGTGGGCCCTGGCAACCATCTCTGGAACAAGGTTCTCCGTCACAGATTGGCCTTATGTCTGAACTTCCAGTTCAGAAATTACTTCCACAGTACAAATGGTCCCCAATGGCCCCAGCCCCTGCTTACCCTGATGGAATTTAGACACTTCACTCTCCCATTTGAAGCACGCCCCAGGATGCCAGGCAAAGCTTAGTTTGACATCATGTATCCACCAGCAATGATGGCCAATTTCTAAGTCTCTGTTCTGTTGGCGTATAATACAGATGAAGTCAGGTAATGGGGAGCATGCTCCCAATTTTGACATTCTGTGACTTTGTGTCCAGATGCTGCAGGGACTGCTTTTCAGGGACATGCATAACCACAGACCTGCACGTCATCCTGGTATACTCTGCAGGGTTCCCTCCCAGGTGAGTCACCTTGCATACTTGCCCTGAATTTGGTAATTCTGGGAGAGTCCCCAGAGTGCAGGGTCCACACTCTGGCCTGGATAGGGTCATGAGAGAGATAGCAGGAAGCTGAGATCAGTGCACAAGTCTTTAGCTCTCTGTGCTGCTTGTCTCCGAAAGAGGGAAAAAGCGTCCAGATTCTGAGCCACCATAAAAGAGGATACTTATGGCTGTAGAAACAGAGCCAGACCTCACAGTTGTAAATCTATCTACTGCATCTGGGCAACATTTGTGAGGATGGGGTATTGACTTCCTGGGTGTGTCTTTCTGGGGCTCTGTTTCCCTGCCTTTATGGGAGTCATAACTTGGCTGTAAGTCTCCTTGGGTAGAATTTCCAGGATTGAGCCTCACCTACCTGACATCCCCAAATAGTAACCCATGAACTAGCATAGCAAGTATCAGCTTCATATACCCAATTCGTCTCACCAGTCAGTCAGGAAGGAAGGAAAGGGGACTGGGACAGTGAGCTTACATGTGGGCTTTGATGGCCTTTGTATCATGGGCAGCAAAATTTAGAAACCATGCAGGAGCCAGTCCTGCTCAGTTTGCAGTACTAGGCTACACCAAAAGTTTCTTTGTCTGCAGAGACTGAGTAACTTGGTCTCACTTATGCTACCTTTCAGCAAAGCAATAGCTGTGCTTTCCCAGTGGCTGCCCAGAAAGATTCTGCAAGTAGCCCAGTGCAATGCAGTGAATCAGTATTAAAATGCAACATTCAAACTTTGTGAGTGGCAGATAAGCAGTACTGGGAGCAAAATGTATCATACGACATGCTTATATAAAATAAAAAGTAAAATCTTACTCTAGTCAATACTCTAAGCTCACATTTCAAGAAACTAGTGAAAAAAAGGGCAAGATATACAAGAAGCAAATAGAAGGTAGGAAATCATAAAGAAGGAAAAGCAAAAATCAGTGAAACTGAAATCAAACACACACACACACACACACACACACACACACGAGAACATCAGCAAAAAATAACATGGTTGACTGAAAAGATCAGTAAATGAATCTTGTGGCAGTTAACTGTTATGTCAACTTGAGCGAAAAGCTGTCCAACTGATTGGATTTACAGAAGTGGGAAGACCCACCCTGGGTGTGAATGGCATCAGCCAATAGCTTGTAGCCTGAATGGAATAAAAAGGAAATAAAGAAGGAAATCTTGCTTTGGTATCTTTGGAGGAGCTTCAGTTTTTTGCCATTGCCTTAGGGCACCCACCTCTAGGCTTCCAGTTAGATACTTCAGCCTTCCAATCAGACCTTTCAGCTTCCAATGAGACTCTTCAGTAAACTCCAGGTCTTTCTGCTTTGACTGAATGATTCAGCTCTCCAGGGTACAGACAGCACTTTTGCATTCTTTCCCACCTGACTCACAAAGGAAAATTTCTAGGTCTAGATGATTCCAATGCAGAATTCTACAAATGTGCAAATTAGAACTAACACAAGGTCTACACAGACTCCTCCAGAAACAAAAGTGGAAACACTTTTCCACTCATTTTATGAAGCCACTATCTCCCTGATGCCAAAACTATATAAAGGCAATACAGGAAAATAAAACTACAAATCATAATCTCATGAATACAGATGCAAAAAATCCTTCACAAAATATTTGCAAATAGAATTCAGTAATAAATAAAAATAATTATATGCTATTACCAAGTGAGGTTTATTTCCATGGAGGCAAGTCTATCTCAGTATGCCAAATCAATGAAGGTAATCATATAAATTGATGTAGGAAAAACACTGGACAGAATTTCCACCCTTTGATAATAAAAATGTTTTAAAAGATAGGAATAGGAGTGAATTTCCTAAACTTGACAAAGACCAATAGCAAACTAGGGCCAACATTATACTCAATGGTAAAAAGTAACAGCTTCTTTTTCTAAGATCAGAAACAAAGCAAGACCATCTGCTATAACACTGTGAGAAAAGTTCCCAGCCAGTATGTAGAGATACATGTACATAAAGCAGCTATAACTGAGAAGGAGACCTAAGCATCTTAGTAAAGTTGCACACCCTTTCAAACTTGGAGAGCATTTGATTAAAATCTGGCCTGAGACAACATCTGCATGTATGAATTTGAAATTTAGACAAATATACATGGAGCTCTAAGCACCAACTCCCGCAGCATGATTTCAGAGCATGCTATGAACAAGGGCTGCATGCATCCGGTGTGGGTATGAGTCTCCTGCATCTGTTACAACAAGGTTCCACACCACGGGACTTCAAGGTATCCAATAACATAATTTATTATTTCAAATTACCAGAAGCTAAACGTTCAAAGTAGGACTGTCTAACCTCAAAATAAGGTATCCAGGGGGCTCCTGCAGGACTTTAGAAGAGAATCCCTTGCCTTGTGCTTCTAACTCTGAGACACTGCCTGATCCTTGCCTGTGCCCCTCTTGCATCTTCACACCAGCAGTGGCAGGTTGAGTCCTCCCACAGTGCATCATTCTGCTTCTTCTGCTTCTACCTCTGCCTTGTACAAAGTGCACACAGAGTCCTCATTAGGGCCTGGCAGGGCTCCAAGAGTCTTGACCTGCATAACATTGGCGGGACACTATTATTACTCCCAATTTACAGATGGGCAAAGCTGGACTAGAGCAGGCATTTAACCTGTCCATATCACTGAGCTGGGAATCGCCTTGCCTGCCAGGGTCTGGGCCTTTGTTGTGGCCCAACCTCTTTTTATGGCTTACAAATTCACTAGGGAATATACATCAAGACAAGAGTTATATGTCCATAGGTGCTTAGTATGTGGAAGCCTGGCAGGTTTCCTGGCTGGGAAGGGCTCAATCTCCACTGCCACTATAGAACCTTGTTGATGCATCCTCCAGAGGGAGAAACATTGTTCTCACATGGTAGAAGGGATGGAGGGTGTGGGCAAGGACCAGCCCCTCTATATAAAGCCCTTTTCCACAGTCCCTCATCCTTTCATGAGAGCAGAACCTTCATGACATAACAGCTCCAAAAGTCTGCACCTCCCAGCACTGTTGATGTTTCCATCATACGGGGAACATATTCAAACCACAGCATCTTGGTGCTTGTATCCATTCATTGTCTTTTCCAATTTGGGATGCTTCTCATTCCTGAAAGTGACCTTCTAATCAATATGCACATTTTGGGCCTCATGTTACAAGATCGGGTGTACATTTATAACTCGTATTCTAGCAGAATTTCTTTATGCTTTGATCAGGGAAGGGCAGCACCTCTCATCACTTCTGGTGGGAGCAAATCCCAGGCTCCTCTCTGATGTTTGATAATACCATCAGGATGACGATGAGGAGAACCCATTACTGCTCCCCATATGCTCTGCACTAGCACCAGGTGGGCTGGCCTTATCCTTTGGTGATAGTGAAATTATTGACTCTCCATCATGTATTTCCTACAATACCCCAGTAGGAAGGGAAGGTCCTTCTCATGCTGCTAAGGGGACATCAGATTTCCACTTCCTCACATGGTCAATACTGACAGGAATTGGGACTTGGTGCTAGGCAGAGCTAAGGAACCCAGCCCCTACAAACTTCCTGGAATTACCATGAGATAATGGAGCCAAAATTCCTTTCAATTTGGATAAGAATGTAGCTCAATGATAGAGTGTTTGCCCAGCACATGTAATGCTGGCTTTAATTACTAGCCATGAAAAATTAATTGACTGTACCCAATGTACCATATGTTACAGCTTAGTTTTACTTGCTTTAAAATAATGTGCTCAGAGCATACCAGTATGGTGCCCCTACAGTTGGGTAGTATCATATAATACAAAGTTTCTCCTATAGTAAAGTGTTGACTATCTTATGAAATTCACTGAATACTGTACCAAAATGAAAACTACCGTAGTTGTATGGATTTGCTTTCACTCCATTGCGAGGTCAAAAATCCTAAGTCAAACCACCAGTAATTGCTAATTGGTCTCCCTGATATCATCTTGCATGGGCTCACCCCACCAGAACCTGGTGAGGATTGACATTTCAGCTTCCCAATTGGCCTTTGCTGGAGTGGGTAAGTAAAAGATCCTTGTTTTTCTGTGTCTTGGGAAGAATCAGAGGGTTCACTATTGCAGAAATTTCTGAATCTGCCAACTTGGAAAATTTCTGATCCTTCAGCTGGAAAATAGGCTTATGTCAGGATTTTCTTACCTATGCCTGTGGTGGATTAACTAATGGGCAACTTGCAATGCCCAGATGAGCTAAATCAGCATAATTCTGGGTGTGGAAGGCCCTCATGAGAATTGTGGCCAACAGTATAAAAAGAGAACTGGAGGAGAAGCTGTAATGCTATTGATTCTCATGGAGAAGTTTGTCATGCTGGCTTTCCTGCTATGAACTCAGCTGCTGTCATGGTTGAAGGACCTCAGGTCCATGCTTTTTCTGAAGATGACTATGGTTCATTTTGAGGGAGCTCAGGTCCTTCCTTCAGTGTTGCTTCCTAGCTGCAGCGCACATCCTTTAGCCTCCTGGCACAGATCCTTCATCCCATTGGTGCAGACTTTCTAACTTCCACCACTGATCTTTGGACCTTCCCAGTGCAGATCCTTATTATAGACTTGCATGAGATACTGTCTTGGGCTCTGGGCTTTTAGATGGACTTGTGAAGGACATTGCCATGAGCCCTAGGTCTTCAGCTGGACTCATTCAGGATATTGCCATGGGATCCATGACCTCAGATGGATTCTTTGGGTCTCTAGTGTATGGATAGATTTCCCCCACTGTTTTGTATTTGACTCTTTGGGTGATTGTTATAAAATAATCCTACAAATTAATGTGATCCTGTGTTACATCTTTTTCCTTGTAAACCCTGACTACAATAGCCATTGACATTTTTGTGTTTCTGGTTTCTCCAGTATCTGTTCATATGGGGCCAACAAAGACATAAAACAGAGAACCCACATGCATGACTTTCTTGGGTCTCAGAGAGCCCTCTGTGGTCACCTTCTTCTCATTCCCTTTTAGTCTTTGCATGCTATTTTCAGTGTGATGTCTGGGGATTCCAGCTTGGCTTGGTGAGAGGAGGAGTAAGATGCATGATTTCCTTGTCCCCTTCCCTTCAGACCAGAGAGCAAGGAGCTCCTAGGCTGCCTATGAGGACCATCAGCTGCCTCTTGTCACTCATGAGCAATTAAGAAGAAATCCTGTAAGGTCAGTCTACACTATTGGTTTTAACACCAATCTAATACACGGCCTGATCTGTCCCTTGTGTCAAACAATACATAAATATTTCTAAGTTCAATCTGCAAGGATATCCTTGCTGATTATTTTTAAAAAAGAATTTCATGGTAATCAGGACATATTGGAAAAATTATAAGTATTGATTAGTGAGTATTAACAGATTATAATGAAAATTCCACAGTCATGCCAGATCGCTGTACAGTCCAGCACCACACACTGTACACATACATACATACATACTGAGGGGGCCCCTTCATTCATGCATTTTACCCCTCATTCATTTGTGGGTTCATTCACACACTCAAGTTTTCTAAAATATCACCTTTTCTTGTGAGATCGCTTTAGATTTCCATGACAGTGAAGACAGCCCCAGCATATTGCTCACTCATTGTCCCTCCATGCTGATATCTGTGTGCATGAGTTTCTCTTTTGAGAAACAGAGGTAATGGGGTATGGGGCATGTTGGAGTGGGGTGGATAGAGAGCTGATAAGGAATTGGTGCATAAGATCACGGAGGCTAGCAAATTCAAAGCTAGAGATCCAGGAGAACTGATGGCCTGAATTCTAGTCTAAAGGCCATCAGGGTCAAGATCCAGGAAAGCTGATGTTTCACTTGGGTCCAGAGCAAGGAAAAGAATTAAATCCTAGGTCAGAGATGGTCAGGCAAGAGGAAATCCCTCTTGCTCAGATTTTCATTCTATTTGAGCTTTCAACAATTAGATGAGGCCCTCCTGTGTTAGGGAAAGTCATCTGTTTGACTCAGTTAACTGACTCAAAGGTCACGCTCAACCAGAAACTCCCTCAAAGACTTACCCAGCACAGTGACTGGTCACCCCGTGGCCTCCTAAGACTCACTCATGAGGTTGTCCATTGTAACATTTTACATAAAGGGACCCATTTATTAAACTAAGCTGTTGACGTTAAGCTAAGCAATTAAATTAACTTTTTACCTTCTTTTTAGCTTCTGATGTGGCACACTTGGCTTTCCCGTGTGGATTTCTGGGAGTTTCTGCTGCTGAGATGACAAAGGTGGACAGCTACATGGGCTACGCCCTGTGTGCCTCTGAGCTGAACACACCGACAGCTCCTTCCACAGACACACATCAGTAAGTTGCTGGTCCATGCAACTACCCCCATGCCATCTCCATGGGATCATCTAAGGCCACCAGGCCAGGAACAGAAGTCAGCCAGTGATGAAGCCATTCTCTGGGGGATCAGACATCCAAGGTCACTGTCTCCACTACCACAAAGCAGGAATCACCATAGCATCCAGCTTGTGCACAGAGGCACTGGGATTTATTGCCTGGCAGATACAATGTACCTGAAAATAATGTTTGCTTTATGTAAGCAAATGAAAGAGTAAACACATCCATCCCTTGCTTCCCTGATGCCTTGGGCTTCTGTGGAATGAGGGTTGGCAACAAGGCTGATGTGCCATCTATCCTGATAAATGTGTCCTGGCTACAGCTGCAGTCATCTAACGTAATGATACTGGAGAGCAAGGGGAAGCAAATCCTCAATTCTTTGAGTAGATTCATCATGGCTTCAGAAACTGAAGAAAAAGAGAGGCAGGGGGAAGAGAGAGGGGCCTATGGATTTAGTCTATAGCAAATCTTCCCCAGAGCCACATTGGCATTCAAGTGTGTGATTCTGAATAGGCCTCTACTTGTTGGTAGGAAGCTGAGATGTTCTATAAAGGGGCTGTGACCCAGGGTAAGGGCTGAGCGCTGTCCCCAAGAAGGAAGCCCCATGTTGACTGTAGGAGCAAATCCACCATGTTCCTGATGGCATGTGGGAAGGTGTGGGAGGGAAGAGGTACCAGGAGAAGTCATCAGCCTGGCATGGAGAGATTCAGTGAATCAGGGATGCATATGTGAGGGAAGGCAGTTACAGCCAGCAAAGAGCAGAGGATGGGGTCCGGAGGGGACAAGGATCAGCCTTGGTTACGCAGGATCCCTCACCTCTGCCCATTCCAAAGGGAGCTATTATACATAGCATCTGCAGTGCTCAAAGTCTCCAAAATAGGAACCAGAGGAAGACAGAGTCCCCAAAGAGGAGCAAGGAAGCTGTGGTAGAAATTAGAAGGAGCAGCAGGCTGGTAAAAAGACAGAGACAACCTTGAAAAACCATGCCTTGGACAAGAGGGAAGTTGAGGGGCAGGCTACTGTCATGCCTTCATGTGGGGTCCAGACAAGCCCCAAACCCATGCTGTGGAGCAGAGGCTGTCAGGGAGCCTTAGAGAGAAAATGCCAGAACTTCTGTTGATCTGGGTGAAAGACATTGAGGTACCACGTAGGCAGAGATTGAGACATCCATGTGTGTGTAAAATGGATGGCAGGGGACAGTCTAAAGGAAGGAGGAAGCTGAGGGTTCAGTAGCACAGAAGCAGGATGGACCTGCAATACAGGTGCCTCCCAGGGTAGGTGGGGACCTAAGGACAAGTAAGGACTTCAGCCATGGGAGCAGCAGAGAAAGGCCTAATGAACCAGGTGAGGTGAGACTTCTCTCTTCTAAGGATGTTTTCTTTGCAGGCCACCTGGCCTGTTACCCACAGCAGGCATGGCCTCCTCCAGCACTATTGACGGAAATCTTGGGACCTGGAAACTACTGCAGATCTGCTTCCAGTCAAATCTGAGCTCCTGCCCAGCCCCCAATGCATGCAACAAAATTAAGAAAAAGGCAGAGGCTGAGGCCAGTGAGAACCTCCCTGTCCAGCCTCAGTTGCAGTGCTCTTTCCTGCAGGCTCCAGAGTGTGGGTCTTGCCTCAGATCTGCAAGGTGAAAAATTGGGCCCAGCATGGCCTTCCAGCTCTCCCTTTTCCCAGGGAACACTTCCACCTCTCCAGTTTCTGGAAGGGAGTGTCTGGCATAGCTGTTGTGGTTCAGATGTGGAGCAATGTGTCCTTCTAATAATAAACACCTAAGCTCTGCATGTAGGATGCAGGCTTTTAATAGTCATACTGGAAGGATATTAAATATTTCAAAAGCTATGCATCAGTAGTTCATGCAGGACTGCTTAGAAAATTGTTTGGCCAGAGGGGATCTCTTTGACCTTAACCCTGCCTTTGAAACTAACCAGTGAGAAATCTCTTTGGCTCAGTTTATCTGGACTATTGGCTCTATCTGCAAATATTTAAAGCAGCCCCAGAGAACCATCATAGTAGGTGATTAAAAAACAGACTTGCAAGGCACTGAATTGAAGAAAATTGTGTGCGCCTGTGTAATATATATACAAACACTGTTTTTCAAATAGGGGGTTGACCAGACTCGGATGTTAAAATGTTTTCATGTTGAAAGTGCAAATCCATCAGATGTTATTTATTTGCTATTTAGTGTTTAATCAAAGAGGAATATTCCCCCACCCCAAGCAAATCAAGGCCAGGACAACAATCTTGCAAAGGTCAGATTCTATCACTTTGGTTAATTGGATCTGTCTTCAAAGTCACACTGTCAATACTTCAAGGGCAGCAGAAGGCACTGGGGACTGCTAAGAATTGATGGCCTAGTGGGTTGAGTCACTGAGCATCCCAAGAGACCTCCATGCCAAGGGTCCTGGATGTTTTTTAGGCAAGTGATGAGGGTGGGCGGGCAGCAGTGCCCTCAATAGCACCTGGGAGAGTGGCTGACTACATTATTTTGGGGGATTGATAGCTTCCCAAGTTGTGTTTATAGCTTTGCGCTTTGATTTTTTTAACCCCAGAAAATCTAAAATGTCCTCCCCGATCTAGAAAGTATGTGCACTTCCGATGCAGCCAGAACAGTGTGTGTGCCACAGGCTACACCAAATCATGCCAGGGCCCAGCACTGCTGCTAAGTTGGGACAAGGGAAAGATGCTTACTAGCCTTGGGCTCTATCTTTTCCTTAGTTTTATGTTAATCACTTGGGGCTGGAATTATAAGGGTCTTTCAAAGTGAAAATGCAAATTGGTAAAATATGTTCACAAAACCCACTCTTTCAGTGTTCAGTTAGTATTCTGTCCCTAGCCTGAGAGCTTCCTAATGTAGCATGAGAAGTACAAGAGAACCACAAAGTACAGAAAATCAAAATCATTCTTCCCTGGAGAAACCAAACACAAGATGATAAAAATTACGGCGGTTTTGCAGGGCCCTTCCAAGGGGCCAAGGGCTGAAGTTCAGACGAGCTAGAATTTGTCAAATTCACTCTGACAA
The DNA here is from genome assembly GCA_004027595.1 of Dinomys branickii. Lineage (NCBI taxonomy): Eukaryota > Metazoa > Chordata > Mammalia > Rodentia > Dinomyidae > Dinomys > Dinomys branickii. The sequence continues at coordinate 59,454 of PVLD010011583.1, forward strand.
TCAACAGGCTCAGTGTACCTTTCTATCTTCCTGTCTTTGAAATGGTTGCATTTGTCACATTAACGACACATTAACATGGAAGTTTTGCAGATTTCAGTCAAAATAGGTCTGGTTTTATAATGTGATATGGCAGGACATAATTGAACATTGTGGTAATCTAGTTTTACTAAGCTCTGGAATGTTTTGAGTTTTTTTTTTTCTATTCTTTTAAGAACATTTTAATGAATCTCCTGTAGCTAAGTTACCTGCAGAGCTCATAGTAACAACCAAACAACCTTGGCAGGTGGGATTGCTGCATAATCAAGCCTATTAGGTCACTGGTGTCGCTGTCAGGCCCCCCTGAACACTGTGCACAAGGTCATGGTCGAAGAAAAACAAGTTCAGTTAGATAAGGAAAAACAAATTATTCAAAAGTATTGTTACAGTACAAAGAGGGCTACTATTGCAATAGAGAAGGATTATTGCAACATTAACAGCCTCAGACTATGAGCACTATTAGAACTTGTTTCAGGGAGTAAAACTTTTTCTCTCACCTTTTTTAAATTTAATGTTTGCAGTCTGAAAATGGAACTGGCAAAAGATAGACTAACCAGGGAAAACATTTATTTATGTATGCAATGCACATAAACATAGGAGTGCTCAGGGTTGAGTAACTCAAAGCAGCCTTGTGAAGAGAACTTGGGACACATACACCTAACTCAGTAAGAGAAAGTGTAACAAGCAGACACAGAGGTCACTCTCCAGGCCAAAAGGCCCTCTGAGTTAGGCCACTCTAGGGATCAGAGGAGCCAAATGTAGTTGGCATGTCTGCCCAACAAAGATTCCAGCAGTCTCCTGAACGCAACAGTTTGTTGAACATTTATCACATTCACAGCAAAATACAGGGGATCTAGCCCATGGTATAAGCTGGAAGCTAGAGGCGGCACCAGTGGTAAAGGATCTTTCTTCTACCTGGCCAACACGCCCTGAGAACACAGAGGTCCCAACGGCCAACACTGGAACTCAGTGATCTTGAGACCGCGCACTGGAATTCAAGGCAATCTGGAGATGCTACAGCTTAGCAGCCAGACAGGGCATTCCGGATGGGCTGAGTGACAGTCAGTCAGAGCTCCAGTGGCAGCTCTGCAAAGAGCAGTACCCAGGGTAGAGTTCATAAGCACTGAGCCACAAGACTGAGCTGAAGATTAGCCAGAGGCTTCATCTTTTATGCCATGAGGAGTTTGATACAAATAATGTGTGTTAATCCTATCCACATTTTCCAGAAGCAGCTGCTCATGGTCAGACAAGGGAAGCTCCAAATGTAATTTTCTTTCTTTCTCTCTTTCTCTTTCTTTCTTTCTTTCTTTCTTTCTTTCTTTCTTTCTTTCTTTCTTTCTTTCTTTCACATCTGCTGAGTCTCAAATGTCTTCAGCTTCACTAATCTTCATTCCAACTCTGGAGTTCCAAGGATGTCTTCACATAAGGTTCAATTTGGTCGGATCAAATTAGGTGGCATTTTGTCCAAATTGGTCAATGAAAACAAGTAGATCATTATGTAGCAAGCATGGGAGTTTAGAGCCTTTGGGTAGGAGAACCCAGGCAGACAGAGAATATGTGAGATTCTCCTCAGTCATTGGTTCTTTGTCACAAGCCATACCAGAGCACCAAAAAGTAGGAGGGTTAACTGCTTCTATTATCCAAGACCGCAGGGTCCCGCAACTTTGCATTCTCTTGGCCCCCTCAGGACTGACTCTGGTCAGCATGGAGACAGCCTCCTCATCTACCAAAGATTTGTGGATTTCAGAGTAGGAAATACTTGCGAGTATTGTGTCACCAGCATTGCTTTCAAACCCTTGCAGACAGTACCCGTCTTCCTGCCAGGCTCTGGGATAAGCCTGAAGGGGAAAACTTAAAATTTTAAATAAAAGCCTACCCAGGATGCCTGCCAACGCCAAGCAGGCATGTTTGGCAAGCCTGATAAGAGAATATTTCTCCGTTTATGCAAACCCCTGTTTTTGCTGCCTTTGGAACTGATGACCTTGTAATGTAATTCAAATATAATGCGACAGTCTTTCCTTTGTGTAACTCATGCCTGTTTAACTAATGACCTTGTAATGTAACTGAGATATGTAAACTCCTTCAGCAACCCATGATGCCACCCAACCCTCGAGTCATATGCACCAAATCTGAATATGGGTACATCTAACTATGTACCTCCCTGCTTACTTTCACTTTAAAGGCCCTGAAACCCTGCCAGGTGGGACTCTGACTCTTGTGGAGAAATCCTAGTCAGAAGCTCACCGGTATAATAAGCTGCCTCCTAAACCTTCTCGGTGTGACTTTTCCTGTGTTTAGTCTGTTTTCTGCAACAACCCCATGCACTTCAGGCTTGGCATGCACCTAGAAGACCATCATGGTAAGGGGGATGGAGCCTTTTCAGGCCTTGCACCATTGTGGCTGATGAGAACAAATGCTAGGAAAATGGAAGGAAAAAAATTCAGGGCTTCTAGGAACTGATTGCCCACAGGGAAGGCAGAAGTGTGACAGGAGGAACTTAGATCACAGAATCTCCTTTGTCAGGGTCAACAGGTGTTGGCATGACACTTACAACTCCCACATTGGAGACCCTGAAAGATAGCGCTAGTGCAGTGACAACCACCTGCATAAAAGCTTCATGCTGAGTCACCTACTTCTTTTACAGATAAGCTCCTCTTGGACTGCTTTCCAAGTTAACCCAGTGACTGTTCTGCCCAAGCCACATGGGTTTGTTATCTCTTTGCAGTGGACGCAGTAGGGGGACACTTGAGGACAATCATGGGAGAAAGTGAGCATTAGAAAAGCAATGCTTACAGCACCGGGCATTGAACAACCAGCTAGACAGGAGTAAATTGAAAGAGTCAAGACAGGCAAGGAGGTCAGAAAAGAACCAAGCCTCAGCCAGGGACTTGGTAGCACTTAGCCAAACCAAAGCATATGTCCCTGTGGAATGGTGTGGAGACTGCAGCCTCACCCTTGACATTTCAGGTAGATCAAGGCAGAAGGGTCAGAGAGAAGATGAGGAAGGACTGAGAGCTGAGGAAACCCCCAGAGAAATATCTCTCTTCCTGATGCTGGGCATGGCTGGAGTGCGGTTTGCAGGTTGAGCCTGTTCTTGGATGTTTCCAGGATGTTCTCTGCACCTTCCACATCTCTGCTTTGTTGCCTTCACCACTGTTGGATTCCCCTATATAGCAGGTGGCTGAGTGCCCTGATGAAGCTCTTTTAAGCAGATCAAAAATTCATAATTGTGGATTTACATTTCTAGATAACTACCACAACACCTTAAAAAGGAAAAGCAAGTGGGTTCAAGTGTATCACTTTATGGCCCACAGAGCATGAGTCAAACTTGATTTCTCAATTAGAAGTCTTGCACCACAAGCTTTCACCCTGGGGCCAGCCCTAGCAATAGCAATGCTGTCTTTTATTACTCTGTCAAGATGCATATGGATCAGGGATTATAAATCCCAGGCACCCACTCCCCACCTGGCCTCACAAGTGGCTTCATCACTTCCAACCTGACAGTCTAGGTTTCCCTGACAAGTTTTAGACTAGATAGCAGGGAGGAAAATGCAGGAATATAGACTTCCGGGAAGATGGCGACCAGGTGAGCAGCAGAGAGAATCTCTCCCAGAGACCGATCCTTTGCGCGTGGCTGCCCGGTCCGTGGATGCAAAATTCCAACTGATCGGGCTGCTCTCTGCGGCCTGAGCATTAAAGGGCCGGCTGACAAGCCGTGTGGCAAGAAGTGGGCGGACCCTGAGAGCTCGGTGACCAAGGGATCGGTGCTGCGCTTGGGACGCAGCTCAGTTCAAATCGCGTACAGCCGAGAGAGCGAGTGTGGAGGGAAGGATGGCTTCAGCTCCTAAACCCGACCAGCTCAGAGGTGGCTGTAACCAGGATTTGTTGGAGGCAGCGGAGCAGAGGAAACTCAGAGAACGCGCTACTGGGACAGACTGCACCAATCTGGGCAGCGGTCTGGGATCCTGCTCAGAACCCTGCCCCCGCAGCCGGAGTGATGTGAATTGGAGTGACAGGGACAGATTGCGCCAATCTGGGCAGCGGTCCGGGATCCCGCTCAGAACCCCAACCCCACAGCTGGTGCTGCTCGAACTGGAGCAACAGGGACAGACTGCGCCAATCTGGGCAGAGGTCCGGGATCCCGCTCAGAACCCCACCACCACAGCCGGCGCTGTGTGCACTGGAGCAACAGGGACGGATTGCGCCAATCTGGGAAGCGGTCCAGGATCCCACTCAGAACCCCACCGCTACAGCCGGTGCTGTGCGAACTAGAGCAACAGCGATTGGTGGGATTTCTGAGTCGGGAAAAAGCTCCATCCAGAGAGATACATCTGAACGGCATTTCTGTCTGCACGATCAAAGGGTGAGTTAAGTGGGCACTCTAAACGGTTTTTCCTGAATCGAGAAGAAGTTCACCCAGCAAGTAACATCAAAACAGCTTTAAGAACTGCGGGATCTCCCGGGTGGGAAGAACTAGCTAGGCACCCCAACGGGATTTCTGAGGGGGAAAGGAGCTCCACCCAGGGAGGAACACCGGAGTGCCCTGTCTGTAAGACTCCTGGGGCAGCAAGCTGTTTATTCGCCCTGGCCAGGTCTTGGGGTAGGGAATAGAAGTGGAAATCTCAGCAGACAGCTTAAGGGACATTCTCCCAAAGAGAAGGAATCATTGGAGCAGCCTCTGCAGCAGACCTTTGCCTGCTGAACTGCCTGTGGAAGTTATAGCTCCACATTTTGAATCTGATACCCAAAAATGGGAAAACAGAGGAACAAAGCGCAGTCTCAAAACTCAACCCCACCCAGAACAAGTTTTGAATGTGAAGATACAGGGGAACCAGGAAGCCTCACAACTTCAAGTTATGAAACGATTGCATCCGAAATTAAACAACTCCAACAGGCCATGAAAGAGCTTAAAGCAGAAATAACCCACATACCCGCAATGATTTCTCAGACAAAAAACGAGCTGAAAACAATGATGGAAGAAATGTTCCATTTACATAGACAAGAAATAGACAAAAGTCTAGAAGAAAATAGGAAACAAATGGAA
>PVLD010011584.1:0-64508 GCA_004027595.1 Dinomys branickii
ACTGTACGACGAGTGAAATGCAATAAAAAGTGTATGTTACTTCTAAAATTAGGTCACATAAGACACCGTGGATCAAGATTTTATTCTCTCGCCCACATATCATTCACCTCCGCCGTGCCATCAGGCCCTAGGAAAAGGCCCACATGCTGAGAAGTGGAGTTCTTTAACCCTCACACAAACACACATTTTGACAGGAAGTTTTATCTAATCCTGGGCATATCTTTAATGATTCCGTAGTCCCAGGCAACATCTTCAGTGTAATCACCTGAGACCGCAGATCAGCCCCATGACGTAGACCTGCTTCTGAATTCCTGACCCACAAGAACTGTAAGACAATAAACATTTATTTTTAGCTACTCAAGTTTAAAGTTGTTGGAACTCAGCAACAGAAAAGAAACACATCATGAAAGAAAAGATGGAGAACTATTACAGATTGAAAAAATACTAAGGACTCATAAGAAGCAAATTTAATGTGGGATCCTAGTCTGGATCCAGAGTAGACAGACCATTAGTCACCAATATGATTTACAAGTACTGTGCCAAGCACTTTAATAAACCAAGATGAACTAAATTTATCCCTTCCAAAAGTACATTACTTCTGTAAATATCAGAAGCTTTATAATATGCCATTTATAACATCTGGTTACTCACATAAATCTTATGTATCAATCTGTTATAAATGGAAACTACTATGTGAAAGAAACCTCCCAATATATATTTCATAATGAATTTAGTTTATATTTAAATACATTTGCTAAGATATTCAAAATCATTACTTAAATTACATTCAATTTCAAAAGTAGTTTCCCTTTCCCATCCATGAGTGTGCTTATATTCACAACCTGAGATGAATCAAATTTCAAAATCTGTGTCATTTAAGTCATTTGCTTTAATGCAAACATTTTGATTTAATAAGACATATATGGCAGAGTCATTTACAATAAGTGAAAATTTGAATAGTCTAAAATTTTATTTATATTTTCTTCCAATTTACATAGCAAAATTCAGAGTTCTTTCCATGTAAGGAATTTTAATTTGTATTTTCTGCAAAAGGAAGTCAAAATGTCAGGAGTCCTAACATAGTACATGCAATGGTATACAAAATCGTAAGTCAACTGGTAAGTTCAAACTTACTGACTATAACCATTATAAATTGTGAAAACCATGTTCGCTGAAAATTTTTTCTAGAAGTAGCGTATAACACATATAACCTAGGTCAGCGATGGCAAAACTTTTACAGCTTTTAATGATAACAAACAGCCCACTGTGGCACATACGCCAGAGGTTTGCCACCACCAACCTAGGTGAATCCCAAAGCAAAAAGAATGATCTTAAATTATTTGTGTCACCCTATTATAGAATGAGGTATTCTTGCTACATATGTATAGTATAAATAAAAGTCAGATTTTTTTTTGTCTTGAGACAGGATCACAGTATGTAGTTCAGGCTAGACTTGAGCTCATTTCATAGCCCAGGCTGGTCTCAGATTCACAGTGATCCTCCTGCCTCAGTCTCCTAAGTGCTGGGATTACAACCATGTGCCACCATGCCTGGCCAGATTCCTTTTTAAGTGTCAAACTGACTATACTACTTTAACCATTTTCATTAAAAGTTTGTAAAAAAATATTTTATAAAACGGAATACATTTAATACAGGGTAGCATAGCCCTTGATAACTAAGAATCTTTGTGAAAGTCATTTAATAAGCTATTATCAAACTATTTGTGTGTGGGCTGAACTTTTTTCCATTCTCTAAAATTAAGTAGCCCCACCCGAGAGTGTGCATATAGTTATTCCACTTCCTTTGCTTTCATCTCACATTTCTATCAGTGAAGTTCTCAGGATCTGCCATTCAAACACAGAAAGTCCTGTAGTCTTGGTTCCACCATGTGGAAGCACTTACAGTGTGTCTTGCTGGGTTGGAGGGAGATGCTCAACCCAGGGACTGAGGGGTGCATGTGTATTCCCCTACCTATCTTGTGTATCCCTCTAGTTGCTGAAATTTTGTTCCAAAATATTTGTATCTTTTTGGCAAACTTTTACCTTTGATGTTTGCTGTTTTAATGTTCCTAATTAAGTCACTCTATCCCTCTGATGACTGACCCACTGGTCCTCTCCTGTGACATCCAATTGCTCTCACTTGTCTAAATCCTAACTCACTACTCCTTGAATTTCAGTGTACAGCACACAAGGGTCTTGAATGCTCCTTGCCCAGAGACTGCCACCAAACAAAATCTGTTCAATTCTGTCAACTTCTACAGCTCCTGGTGTTGACTCCCTACTAGGTCTTCACTCCCAGCTTGCAATATCCTGATCAGTGTATACAGAACACTGCCTGTAAAAACCTAACCTACCAGAAGACCAACAGGAGAAACCTAATAAGCCTTGAGTTTGGAAAAACACTCAAATGTTAAACTTCAAAATATTTTTGCACCCTGTGCAGGTTTGGAAGTCAGGGCCTCCAGCACAATAGGTAGGTCATGCTTTACTACTGAGCAACACCCCTAGCCCTTCAACGCTGTCCTTAGTCAGAATTCTTAACAGTAGTAAAAGTTACTTTCATTCATGTTCACTGCTATGTCCTCCATATGCTGAGTTAATGTGATATAAATATGACCTCTATAAATGGAATTATAAGCTGAGCTCTGTCACTGAGCTATACACTCCTGGCCTCCTCCTGTGCATCAGTGGCACCTTTTATTAATGACCAGGTTCTCTCCAATGTATGCACCTGAATAATACTATCACAGGATCATAAAAATTAAGTGTTAAAAACTCAACAAAAGGTCAGGTTTGGTGGCACATGCCTGTAATCCCAACACTTGGGAGGCTGAGGCAGGAGGATAGTTACACATTCGAGACCAACCTGGGCTACAAAGTGAGCTTCAGGCCAGCCTGAACTGCATAGTGAGATCGTGTCTTAAAGAAAAAAAAAAAAAACTCAACAAATTACCTCCTGGAATAGTTCAATAATTTACTGTGATAAATAAAGTTCAAATAGTACTATATAACTTAAAGAAGAAACTACTGTATAAAGCTGCCTTTAAATTCATGGGCTGCCTATATTAACTCCCATAGAACATTACATACATTTGATAAGTTTAAATTTTTACAGGATAAATTTTCAGATAAACTATATGACAATGAAAATTAAAATATAACAAACTAAAAGTGATGAAAAAAAAAGCCATTACTGTTTTAGAATTTTTTTCTCACTGTGGTTTTATAATGTAAACATTTAACTAATTATTGGCTGTTTTTCTTGTTTTTATTTGGTGTGGGAAAAGGATGAGCATGTATGATTTGAAGCTTTGATTGTCTTCGAAGGCACAGGTCTTTTTCTTGCACTAAAACAAAAGCAACTGTCCATATACATGCAACAAACACACGCAGGTATGAGTCATCGGTTTTTAAAGTGTTGTCCATATTGAGCAAATAATGCTGTAATGGCACTCTGTTCTCCAAAATGAAGGTTGATTTTCTAGCTGCCAGATAATTTCCTTTTTCTCTTTCACCCATCATTCACTCCTTTGTTGAGGTCTTGTTCTATCGAGACAGCAGTCATATCTGTACTCTGATTTTGAAATGACACCTCAGCGCCTGCTGGGGGTGGCTTGTACAAAAAGATCGCAAGTCCGTTGAAGAAAATGGTGATAATTTTACAAGTAACACCTAAATATAAAACCAAAAATTAATCATGCATCGGGGGCTTTAGTTACTGGAAAAAATAATTCCTTTTAAGAAATTCTTCATAAATAGAAACCTAGTACTTTAAAGGGAACAATCATATGAGCAGATGAGAATCCTAGTACCATACTTCAAAATCTTCAAACATTGAAGAGAAAGAAACTCAACAGTTATATATAAGTCAATGAGCTAGCACTTATTTCTATCTAAACAATTACAATTACTTGTACAGTAACACTTGTCCTATTCTTGGTCACAATCTGCGTTCTTTTTAGAGTACATGTTGTATAGGATCTAATACATTCATGTTCTATTTCTAACTTTAATAATGCAGTGTGTCATCTTAAAAAAAACTACAAGCAAGCAAAAGTCAATGAAAAAATAAAATAGCTTATACCACCCTTGAGCCTGAATAAATAAATTGCAAAATTTGCATATCCAATATGGAAATTAATTCTAAAACTAAAAAATGCTTTGTAATTTTTAGACGAAAACCTCTATGGAAATATATCACCATTAAGAATAATTTACGCTGACCTACGAGCCCAAAATACAAGATGTTAAAAGTTCCTTCACAAGCTTTGATTTGCTTTCAAATAACTCCTTTGTCAAATAACTCAGACAGTAGTTGTTTTCGAGCTCAGATGTGTGAAGTGAAACTAGTTCCAGCCACAGCGCTAGGCTGAGTGTGAGCTGAATCAGTGTCAGCTGTGTAAGTTAAACATGGTCTCACGGCGTAACTCATCCAGTTACTGATTTTTTTGTCAATCATTGATAATAATATTTAAAAATGTGTATCTGAAAATCAGGAATGCTCACTGATCTAAGCATTAGTACATTTGTAGGAAGATTCTATAGATACAATTAGTATAATTTCTGTTGTTTTACTTTTGAAAACTGAGTTATGTGTCTTTGGTAGTGATTGCTACATTTATTACTGAGTAAGAGAAAGGACAAGTCATTATCCATTTTCTCAGCCAAAACGGAGGAAAAGAATTAAATAAACCTTACACATGAACAGGCTGATAAAAAAGTGGTTTGGGTGGCTCAGGGGCAGAGCACATGCTTGGCATGCGTAAGACCCTGAGTTTGATTCTCAGCAACACCAGGAAAAAATAAGAGAAAACTGTCTCTTAACAATAAGCAAAAGTGATAGGAAGAATACTTTTGTTTATTTTACTCAGTATTAATGCTCAGTTTTTTGGAAACTTGATGACGGTCATTGCAGAGTTTCTCAGAAGTCTCCTGAAGCTTCTGAGTGCAACTGAGAGAGACGGCTGAATGCCGCTCCTACGATAGGCAATGCAATGAAAGCGGGCGCTCTACTCTTCTTTTAAACCTGGGACTTGCGGGCTTCACTCAAAGCCTCTACAATGGCCTCTACACGGGCTGTGACAACTGATCTCCACCAGCAAAAGAATGAGCCTTCCAAGCACAACTGTCAGGGACCTATGTAACCAGCAGCAAGGTTCTCTGACTCAACACTCAACTACCCCAGAGTTACCAAGAAGCCACTTACTTATGGCTACGAGCATATGGGCCATCTTGATATTATCATAAACCCAGCAAGCTCCTTTAATCCCACATTCATTAATGTCCCACAGAGTGCATGTGCTGTCGATTGTGGCACCAAATATAATAGGTCCGGGTATGGTACCTAAAGGAAATACAGACAAGATACAAATGGGTACAGATTATACTTTATAATCATAGGTTTTTAACATATTTATGTTGGTAAAAAACAGGCACGTCTGTCAACATGCAAATTAATTGATTCATGTATCAAGGGATATAAAGAAGCACAGAAAAAATATTTTTGATGGTTATGTATAATTTTATATTTATAATCAATTTAAACAAGATTTCAATAAAAATCTAGCATAAATTGGGTTAATGTTGAGTATAGTATATATTTTAATTTGTTGCTTTATTTTAAAGAGAAAAAAAAACAAAACAAGAAGACAAAAACAAAACAACAGAAAAACTATAAAACAATACAGAATTTCAAAACAAGATGATAGGACATCAACAATGGTTGTTGTATTACTTATTGTTATCTTCAAAGGAGCTGCTCAGGTTACCAGATATAGGTATGCAAAACGATCAAACAAACATTAATTGTTCCTTTCAATAAACGAACAGAAATTAGTAGTAATGTGATAAATGAACATGCCCTTCAAATTAACTATTATAACCTGGGTGTGGTGGTGCAGGCCTGTAATCCCAGCACTTAGGAGTCTGAGGCAGGAGAATTGCTGGGAATTCAAGGCCAGCCTGGGCTACAAAGTGAGTTGAAGACCAGCTTCAACTACATAGTGAGACCCTGTCTCAAAAAGAAAAAAAGAATTAACTGTGATAGATTCAAAAAACCAAAATAAGTTATTCCTGATGCACAAGTCAGTCTGCTGAACTGCGTAAGTGTGCACACACAGACATAAAGTAATGTGGACTCGTGTACACACGAGACAACACGTGTGTGCATGAGGGGGGTGTGTAGATACAAATAAAACTCCTTCCTAACACGCCCAGCAGTATTCTTTAGTTTAAATTTTAAAAATTTTAATTGTTGTTGCTCTTTGTCACTTCCTTAGTACATATTTGCAGCACACAGTGATGACACTCATCCAGGGCGTCAATGCGCAGAAGCAACACACGCCGGTGCCTTTCTATCCCACCTTCTCCCCTCCCACACCCTTCTCTCCATCTCCTGGACCCCCCTTTTTGTTTAAGATCCAGCTCCCTGTTTCCTATTTTCCATCTTTTATTTTGCTCCTTAATTTCTTTATATTTTGGGTTTCTCATACAAGACATCATGTGAGGCCTAAGCTCCTGGGTTTGATTTATTTCAGGCTGTGAAGCACTAAATCACCATGCAGAGTGGGTCCTCCCTCTGTGCAAGTTCCACATTGGCAGAAATAGCCAACTTCAGACTGCAAATATTCCCCTGGTATTCTAACTTTTTGTTTTTGCTTTTATAAATGATCTTAATGTTACTGGTTTAGATTTCTCTGTTCCTGCTTTTCCTATATCTGGAACCTTGTAAAGCTTTCTGGTCTAAATCCTTCTCCTTCTTTCATCAAATCTTATCTAGTCACATTATTTACATCACAGTTACTTTTGAATTGTTTTAACTCATTATTTTTCATTTCTAACACAGCACAATAGTGTCACAAATGGAGATAAAGGCAGGGAGAAAATACATGCGCAAGGCCATATTTTATCTTTCAAATGAATGAGATACAATTTTTAAGGTTACATTTACAACAGGTCTGGAAACAATAGGTAACAAATCAGGTGGATGAAAAGTAAAGGCATTTTATTCTCATGTGCTATAGAAGTAATATTACATCTTGAACACTGGAAAAGAGCTTTTTCAATGACAATTATATAGTCTTCCTCTTCACTCATTTTCTTGATACACGCTACAACTGAATAAATTAATAACATCAGTGAAACAAAGTAGCAACACTTAACACTGAATTAAATAAAATGGCACACTCACCCAGTAAACGAAGCACCATGAACTGTGTCCCCAATGCTAGAGACCGCTGCCTCTGATCAACACACCTGGAAATATTATAATATAAATGAATCAAAAAAGTTGTACATTCATTCTTTGAGCAAGTCCAAATCTTTTATCAGTTTAACATATCTGTACCAAATTAAATTTTGCACATTAAAAAATACAGTGAATTACTTATATGAACTTAAAATTAGTTTAATCATTCTGGGTTTATAAAAGAAGAAAAATGTTATCAAAACTAAAATACTGCAAATAATGAAAAGAGTGACCAACTCCTTTGAATTTTAACAAAGGTAAGGGAGAAAGGCCATACACTAACAAGAACTGACATAAAATAGATATAGAGCTCGTTACACCAGCACCCTGCCACTGCAGGTTATCACGTTGCTTTAGTATGCTAAACTCACAGCTCTGAATCAAGATAGTCCTCAAATTCCTGGCGTAAGAAAAAAAATTAAAGCCATCTAAATTGGAAAGGCAGAAATAAAACAGCCTTAATTTCCCAATGGCATGTTTCATATAGAAAGCCCTAAAAACTCCACCATAAAACTATTTAGTACATTTTCAGGATATAAATGAACAAAAACTAAGTTGCATTTCTATACACCAAGAGTGAAATATTGAAAAAAGCAACTAAGAAAATAATCCCATTTATGATAGCATCAAAATATAAAATAAAATGTTTAAGAATAAATCTAACTTACAAAGTGAAGTTCTTGAAATTTAAAAAAATTAAAAAGTAATGAAAAATTTGAAAATAAATGAAAAGATATCTTATTTTTCTTACACTGGAAGAACTCACTGTTAAAATTTCATACTACCCAAAGCAAGCTACAGATTCAATAACTTCTAGATCAAAATGCCAATGGTACCTTTCACAGAAATAGAAAATACAATCCTAAAATTCATATACAACTACAGAAGACCTAAAGTGGCCAAATGAATCTTAAGCAAGAAGAACACAGATGTAGGCATCACACTACTGTATTTTTAAATATAGTACAGAGCTATGGATATCAAAATTTTGAGTATGGGCCTGCTTAAAAACGTACATATAACCAGCAGAACAGAGAGCCATAAAATAAATCTATGTACTTACATTCAATTGATTTTTAACAAAGGTATCAAGAACACATAGTAGAGAAAGAAGACTTTCCTGAATAAACTAGTAAGTGAAGTTGTAAAAACTGGATATTTACATACAAAAGAATAAAGCTGGACCCTTGTCTCATACCATATACCAAAATCAATTCAAAATGGACTAAAGACTTAACACGTAACAAGTTGAATCTATAAAATGTCTACAAAAAGCATAGGAGTAAAGTTTCTTGACTTTAGGCTGGACAATGATTTTTTATGTCAAACAAAAAAAAAACCTATCATCAGAGAAGTGTATATCAAAACCCTGAGATATCACCTCACACCTGTTACCTGGTTATTACAAAAAGGATTAAAAGACCACACATGCTGGCAAGGACATAGAGAAAAATGAACTACTGAACACCATTTGGAAGAATGTAAACTGGTGTGGTCATTATGGAGGGGAGCACAGAGTCTTCAAAAATTAAAAATAGAATGATCATGTTATGCAACAGCTCGGGTATGGGCATGTATCTAAGGGAATGAAATCAGCATGAGGGAAATATCCATGCACTCTCATGTTCCTGTCCGTGTTATTCACAACAGCTAAGATATGGAACCAAATTAAGAGTCCTTCAGGGCTGGGGATATAGCTCAGTGGAATAAGCGCCTGCCGAGCAAGTGCAGGGTCCTGAGTTCGATCCCCAGTACCGCCAAAAAAAAAAAAAAGTCCTTCAGTAAGCAAGTAAAGAAAACATAGTACATAATACTAGTCAGTTTCAAAAGGAAAGGAAATCTTGGCATTTTGACAACGTGGATGAACGTGGTGTACATGCTGAGATAAACCAGACAAGGACAAAACACTGCTGCATGATCTCACTCGTATGTGGCTACTCAGGCAGTCCATTGATAGAAGTTACACGGAGAACAGCGATCGCCAGGAGCCAAGCGTGAAGAACTGGGCAGATGTCAAAGGGTAAAATTTCAATTATGCAGGATAAGCGCTGGAGGAGGAATGCACAGCTTGGTGACTGTAGTTAGTGATACTGTATGACATACCTGAGATGTGCTAAGAGAGTAGATTGTAAACGTTCTCATCACACACCCACACAAGTGGTAACTGTGAGGTGATGGAAATGTACAGCAGCTTGATTGTGGTAACCACATCACACTGTGTACTTATTTCAAAATATTCCTTAAATACATACAAATTTTATTTGCCATTTATACTTAAGTCTGAAAAAAATGTTAGACTTGTGTTTATTTAAAAAACAGTTTCTTTTAAACTACTGTTACTAATCTGGGTTGTAAGGACATAATTCTTAGTCTAACCTTTGACACTGAAATCCTACTTATGAGATAAAGGTCCAGATCTGAGACAACATAAAATAGCTCCTGAAGCTCAATCTGACCCAAAAGTAATTCCTTAAGTAATGACCACTGAAGATTAGTGAGACAGAATGTTAGCCCACAGGAGTTGTAAGAGACAACTAGTTGAAAGGTGATTTATGTAATTTTTAAACATGAAAATTTAAAAAGCATTTTCTCTAAATATCTTCAATTTCCATGTAGTACAGTTCATGTTAACAATTTAATTTGATTAGTTTTGAATTCATGAACCTCATTTTCAAATACATGAGAGGAAAATGAAAACAAAAGATAGCCAAGGGGAAAAGCCTGTAGGAAAGATACAGAAAGACCACAGAGTCTGTGGAAGGCACACGGGAAATAGCTTTTAAATAGCATAGAAGAAAAGCAGTGAAAATGAGAAGCACAGGCCAACAGCTAGGTGACTGCAGGCTTCTTATGGATTAGCCCTGATGCTAGGACGACTTAGTATCGAAGCTCTTAATGTTAGAATGCATGTTGCTCTGATGCCAGGGTATGTGGGGTGCATTTAATTTTCATGAAACTCAACTACAGTGTACCTATCTCCAGCTCACCACTGAAGCTGGATGAAACAACCAGAAAAACTAGCACCAAGCACACACCATACAGGCACCACTACGGCACTTTCACACACACTATCCCATTTAAACTTCAAACATCTGGGGCTCTGTGAGGCAGCTTTCCAAATGATAGAGAAATACATTATTTTCAGGGCTGACTTTACTCACCATTGGTCAGCATAAGCTCCAGTTGAGCACTGGAGTTAGTTTCTTTTTGCACTCAACATGTTGCCTGAGGGAATGGAAATTTCCCGACACAAAACATACCTCAGTATGGACACAGTTATAGGAGTGCTGGCCATGAAGGTAAAAATCACTGTAACAAAAAAAATGCCGAGGAATAAGGGTAAATGCGCACAGTGAGTTTCACACTTTCCAGCCTTCGCTTCGTAGCCCACACTCTCTGTGGATGTGATCTGGGCCTTCTTTTCAACACAGGAACAGTTGTAATAGATCTGAAAATACAACACATAAACATTGTGAAAGTGTTGATTTTGAGAATATATTTCTGTTATAAATCAGATGATCTCTATACATCTCTCCAACTGTTCTGATCCATATGTAATAAGTAATTCTGAGAAACAGTAATTAACCCTAAAAAAATTAAGTAGACACAGTGCTTATGCAGTTTAATCATGTGTATTTGACTTTTATGGCTGTTACTTCAACTTGTAACATATTCGTGGTTTGCGACTTATCAAACAAATTGATGATGACTGTAACAGTTATACAATCTCACACATTGTCAGCAACCGTAATTACTCAAATAAGTTTCCCTGCTAACGTTCTTTTTCACTATAGGAAGAAAAAAGGCATTTACCATTACAATTTCACTCTGCATTATTTGAAAGATCAAACACTATAATTTTGACAAGTGCGTAATAAAATTAGTATGACTTTGAAAAAAAATTGCTGTTTTTAGTGATGAAGCTTTAACTATACTGTGTGACTTCTCTGAATTACTTAACTGAAAGCAAACAATTCTTAAGATGATACTTAGCAGTTACTACAGACTCAGTGCCCACAACTCTGTTACCAGGAATGTCACACCATGACCAGCTCTCCTCTGCCATGCCACTCTGCCTCGGAGCTGACTCACTATGCAAGGACTCGAACTTCTATAATGTCAGCCAAAATAAACATCTCCACCTTTAAAAACACAGATTTTAAAGACTGCAGTTCAAAGCTGTAACACCTGCCAAATTCCTAGTGTAAGTGGCAGATTCCAAAAAGAAAGGGTACGGTGGTGTATGCCTGTAATCCCAGCAGTCAGGAGCCTGAGGAAGGAGGATTGCTGCAAATTCGAGACCAGCCTGGGCTACAAAGTGAGCTAAAGCCTAGCCTGAACTGCATAGCAAGACCCTATCTCAGAAAGACAAAGAAATTAAAAATTAAAAATTAAAACAACAAAAAGGGGTTAAATCAGATTAGCACACTGTGTGCAGTACATTTATTGAAAAAGAATGATGAAGTAAAAACTTAATGATCTAGAACAAAAAGCAAAAGATTAAACCTGTACATACCATACTAGTCTATTACCTCTGCTATGTTCACCACCATTTTTGACAGGTGGTTCAATGTTCTTAAGATAATTTGACTGGATAATATGAAAAGGAATCCATTGATTATCTATTTGGTTTACCTCCAGCAGAAAGAGCTAGACCTAGTCTATGGAGATAAACTTTTAAAGTACTTATTATACATAAACTCACTAAAGGTAAGTACATGTGTATATTTACAAATACTATATGAACATAAAAGTGTAAAACTTCACACACATATGCATCCATGTTGGTTTTGAATGAAATCTGTAGCACTTTTATAGGTTATTTCAATGAATTATTTCTGTTTATTTCTGCTGAAGTCTTCTACAGCTTTCAACTTATCTTCAAGTAGGAAAAGAAATGCCATTTCTTTGTCCCATATTTCGTATATTCAAGACTCATGATTCTTAGAGAGCTTATTCTTCACAGGCCTTTCTATCACAGTATGTTTCTACTAAGTCCTTTTAAAGATATCTAACACATTATCTACTAACACACATTATTTTAGCTGCTGCTCATAAACTGAGTTACGTAGAGAAAGAGGGGCACAGAAAAAAAGAAACAGGCACTGTACAAACCCACGAGAGGGATCAGGACGATCGTAAATACGTAAAGACATGTCCTCGTGCAGGTAAAGTAGCAGGCACAGTTACCTTTGGTTTACTGTTTGAAACGTAGTTTAAACAGCCTGCAAAGCAGGGAGAGAAATACTGGACTCCATCTGCTCCACACAGTGGATAATAGTAAGATCGCAAACAGTTGCAGTCGGTGTTACAAGGGGCGGTCAAGTTTCCCAGCTCTCCCATCCTGTAAATAAGAAAAAGCAGGTGAGGTTACCAGTGTCGTCACACGAGCAAACAGTTCAGAAGTGTTTGTTCTGTCTTGCCACTCACTCATTTACTTTCTCAATACATAATTAAACGACACATAGCACACAAATCAAGTCATGGATCTGCCTTTGTGCATGAGCTTAATTTCTTACGGGAGGGACAGGCAGTCAAAACACCAGCGATGTCCGCTGGGGACATAAAACGTAAAGCAAAAGGAGTGAGGGGAATGAGGCTTCGCCTTCGGTGCCAGAAGGCCCCTGTGGGGCACAGGGTCTGCAGACAGTGAGCTGTCTGGGAGCATTCCCAGCCTCTACCCGCCAGAGGTCAGTAGCTCTCCCGTTCATTACAGCAGCCAAATATCCCCAGGAAGCTGGAAAAATACGAAGTCTCCAAGGGCGAATTTCAGCTTGTCAATTTACCAATGAAAAACCTAAAGCCTAGACAGATGAAGTTACTTTTATTTCCTTATCCAATGTAACTGTGCCAGCTTTGCTTCATTCTGCCTCTCAACAGAAGCAACGACCTTCACGGTACCAAGCACTGTTCTAATTAAGGACGCTCCTCCCACGCCTCATTCACTCACTTTTCCACCCACCTGTACTGAACAAGCTCTGGGCTCTATGCTAGTAAGGGAAAGAGAAAGCTGAACAAGACAGCCTACATCCTCAGCATTTCCGTAGTCTAGGTGCAGAGCTGTGCGTAGATGATTAGACACTAAAAGCTCACTGTGGTTACTGGTATGTGAAGGTACATTTTAGAAGCACCACGGAAGAACACGCAGCCCGAGCCGAGTGTGGAGAGGAGCGACGGAGACACTACAGAGGACCTTCGCGGTGAGCACCAGTCCGCCCGCAGGGGAGGAGCTGGAGAGAAGCAGCGAGGGCCCAGGTCAAGGAGGCCTCCTGCAGCTTGTTAAAAGCCATCATTTCTGATCCGCTGGCAAAGGGTCATCCCTAAAGCTGGAGGGGTATTTTTAAATGTTCATTTTAAAGGAATAATCCTAGAGGTGGTGTAGAACACGAACTTGAAGGACGGAGACAAATCACGATGACCCAGAGAACAGGGGCTGACAAGTTAAAAGGAAGCTAAAACCCAAGACAGGCTTCCAGGAAGCACTGCAGGAAAACTCCTGGGTATATAATCACGCCCCCTCTTTAAAAGACTGACAAGCGGACCGTGACTCCCAGCGTGGGGGAAGGGAAGGAGCATGGTGGGGAGGAGGTGACAAACAGGCGCACATGCATACTGAGATGAAGGGTTTCAAATCTGGGGAAGAAACCTGGCCTGAAGCTGGGTGCTTCACACAGAAGTGGCCTTCACACTGAGCTGCAGGCCTGGCTCTTCTTATTTTGAGACAGGGTCTCACTGAGTCACCAAGTTGCCTAGGCTGGACTCCAGACTGTAATTCTCCTGCCTCTGCCTCCCAGGGTGCTGAGATTTCAGGTGTCTGCACCATGTTCAGCTAGAAATCTCAGTGTCTGTTTGTATACAGATGCAGCAGAAACCACAGGAACTAAGCTTGGCCTAATACAGTACAGTGAGAAGAGTGCAAGGGTCACCAGGGTTATTCACTGAGTACACACTGGATTCCATCTGTGTGCCAGCTAACTGAAAGAAGGGAGGCATCAGAGCCACAGTTAGGAGAGAAACTAGGCATGGTGGTGCATGCCTATAATCCTGGCTAATGAGGAGGCTGAAGCAGGTTTATAAGCCCAGCCACTCAGGAGGCTGATCCCAAGTTTAAGGTCAGACTAGAAAATTTACAAAATAAAAATGAAGAAGAGGAGGGGGAAGGACGGAGGGAGGGAGATATGGAAGGGAATTCAGGGTGAGGGAGGGAAGAAAACAAACAGAAAATAAATCTTTGGAATTCTGAAGGAAAAGGGAGGAACAGTAGCAGATTGTTAGTAAGCTGCCACTCTGCTGGAGTCATGTCTCAGTCTCATCTATGGCACAGGCTGCTGAAGATTCATCTTTATGAAGTACGGTTTTATTCACAAACCAAACTTTGCAGTCTCTACCCAGAAAGAGCTTAGATCCAGCACAGATCCAGAAAGATTAAGAAAAATGACCCTCGCAACTCCAGAGACAGAATTTACACAATTTTTAAATTTAAAACATCCATGAAATAATCACCATAGCACTAGCAGCTAATCACTAGGAACATACAAAATGTAGAACAGGATAATGCGAATTACAGTGCAAATAAAGACACAACGTGTGCTTCTGTGACCAAGGGTTGGCCACTTTAACCTGAGGATTTTATAAAGATTTCCTCATAGATAAGGGGAAAATTCGTAGTATAAAAATAGTAAGTAAATGCAAAGTACATTACATTTTCAATATGTATATGTTATTGAGTATTTAGTATTTACATTATTTTAAAATTACCCAGAATAGTTTACATTCAAAGTCAGGTCTGCACAACTTTATCTACTTACCAACAGTTCCAGATAGTTTTTCTACTACTTGCAGACCCCCAGCCCAAATCCCGCCAAGCTGGCCCCCGAACCGAGACTGGTCCTGTTGTAGCATTCATACCCTACGCTTATTTACCACTTCCCTCTACCTCTCCCTCATCTCAAGTCTGAAAAGTCTTTGCAGCCCTAAAGGATATTTAAACCTGTTCCCCTATTGGGCCACCAAACCCGTCCTGAATGTGAGCAACTAAACCTGAAAGGCTTTCCTTCTTCTGCTCTTCCCGGTCCTTCTACACCCCGTTACCTGAGCATTTCTCCGTCACTGTTATGTTTTCCAAGCTCCCCTTTAGAACACCTGACCACAGAGGTCTGCCAGAGGAGAAGCCATACAACAAACGCCAGGTAGATGCCACAGAGCCTGAGCAAACACTGCTTCCGAGCACTCAGCCTAGCTTTAACTTGAATAGCAGCTACAGTGAGTGATTACTGTTGCTGGTAAACATCTCCAAGCAAATTACATTTCATTTATGTCATCCGAGGGATGGCTTACACAAAACTACGGAGTCCTGGGCCTAGAGTACCCCCCAACTCAATGGCTTCACGCACACCTTGAGCCCTGAAACACACTTCTGGGCAACAATCTCTGGCATGCACCCTTACTCAGGGCTTGGGGTTTCAAAGTCAAACAAAGCAGGCAAACAAGGAAAGATAAATGGTCAAACTAGCTTAGGCAGAAACACTCTATAGGACAAGCTAATTATCAAGAAGTTTTGTTTCATTTTGTTTTGTCTTTTGAGACAGGGTCTTGCTATGCAGTTTAGGCTGGCCTGTAGCCCAGGCCGGTCTCAAACTCTCACTGATCCTCCTGCCTCAGCCTCCCGAGTGCTGGGAATACAGGCATGTGCCACCACACTCAGCTTTCAAGTTTTTATTTCTGTACAAAAACACTGACTTTTAAAGTAAGTATACAGTAACACCTAAGACTGTCTTTATTTTAATCTCTCTTCGAGTCTACTCGCAAACTATTTATTAAGATGACTTTTCATTTCTTAAATTTTTTTAGTTAAACAGGATTATAATATGAAATTCTCCCTACAATGTTACCTTAGTCTGGTTTTTTTTTTCTGCTGTATGAAAATACTCAAGACCGGATCATTTAGGAAGCTCGTTTATGTTTACACGGCGGAGGGCACTGTACGTCAGGGCCGAGCAAGCAAGCTGGCCCGGCTCTCTCCTCCTCATCTTAATAGAGTCACTAACGCCACTGTGGCAGCACCATCCCCGACTTCTTCTAACCTTAATTATCTCCAAAGTGTCACCTCCACACACCATTAAAATCGGAATTTCGGGATGATTTCCAATACGCAAACTACTAGGAAACAAATTCAAACCACAGCAGAAGCAAATTTCTCAAAGGCAAAGCTCTTGTGCGTGTCAGTCTCCGTACCCAAGCCAAGCACACCGCCCAGCACATGGTAGTTGTTTCTCAGACAAATCTCTGAGTAAACAGCAACAACTTATTTAATTAAGACATGCACACATATTCTTACATTTTATTTTTTGCATTTTTAAAAAGTTTAATATTTTTATAAAGTCAATTCTTCATCAACTGACTTTAAAATGGATCCCTAGTTTCTTCTGATATTATTATGACAGGGCATTGGGACATATTTACCCATTATATGGCTCAGAGACGCCTGCAAACGGCACGTTTTCACACTTGGCACAAAGAAGTAGAAACGTCAGCACGAGCGCAACTCCAGAAGTGGCCAGGGCGAACTTCATGGCCTGTTTACACGTCATCTTGAATTTAGAAACTATGACACCACCCAGAATCTGACCAAGAGCGGCTCCAGGAATTAAAACAGCTCCTAACGAGAAAACGTGAGACAGCACGTATGTGCATCAGTAATGGGCTCTGACGGCGAGAAAGCATCACACTGAACACCAGTGCGGCTGAACACACACAAGTGTCTGCCCAACGGAGAAATACACGCATAAAGGACTTCACAGCTTCATTAAGTAACGGCTTAGTAAAATTAAACAGTGAACTTTAAGATTTCTCTGTAGTGTGTAGCGTTTGTCTTGCTGACTTCATAAAATAAACTGATTTTAGAAAGTCAGAAAATGAAAATCATAAAAAGGCGTAAATTTCAGGGTGTGGGATATACAAATTTTATACATAGGTACACATATATTTAACATTTAATGTGGCGAATTAAATTATTAAGAGTAAATGGGAACAAAGAAAATGTTTTACCTCCAATGGTAGCTGCAAAGCTGGATGTCAGTCCAAACTGATTTTCTATGAATTTAGGTAAAAATGTAGCAAACCCAGTAGTAATTAAGGCTTCTGAAGAAGTTGACAGAACTAAACATACAAAGACAGTATTCCTCATCAAACTCTAAAGGAAAAAATACAGTTCACCAAATAAATAACTACAGTCATATTATCAGGTGCAGCATTCAGATGAGAGCACAATGAAGTGGTGAAAGTTTAAATGCTCACCACGTAAGTATCTTTAAAAATTATACCATTTTATATCATAAAAATTTAGCCATGGATAATTCCTAGGCAGAGCACCGAGAGGACTGATGAATAATTTCACCTTTCTCAGACTCAAAGGCCCGGAGCGGAAGACACGAGCCTATTTAGGAAGGCTGCCTTCCCCACCTCACCCTAAATGTCTGTGTTACACATCTATCACTTATTTGATTTTTAAAACTGTTCTGAATTCCTCCATCCGTGAGTGCTTGCTTCAAAAGCACATATACTGAAATTCCTTTGCCCAGTCACAGAAGGGCCCGAGACAGGGAGCGCAGACGGAAACGCTCCCTGAGGACCACAGTCACGGTACTGTTCCACGATGACAGCATGCAGTGACCAAGAACGTTGGGTGAGCACCAGGCTGGCACCCTCAAATGGCTGCCTGTACCGACAAGCCTCTCAGAATCCTTATACTTAGGCATAATAACCTAGCAAATTTCCCAGAGTCAAACACAGATTTTAAAAATTTACAAAACTTACACATGGAAAAAGCAAGTCAAAATCGTACACATGAGAACTTCCCAACTGCCACACATTTAAATAAAAAGATTGAACTATATCTGGAGATGAATGAAATTAAAGGGAAATAGTTCAAAAGCATTCACGTGGTCAGAAATATCATGCAAAAGCCGGGTGTGGTGCACATGCCTGCAATCCCAGCACTCAGGAAGCTGAGGCAGGAAAATCATTGCAAGCTCAAGACCAGCCTGGGCTACAAAGTGAGTTTAAGGCTAGTCTGAACTGCATTGCGAGACCCTGTCTCAAGAAAGCAACAAACAAACAAAAAGAAACAGGAATATCATGCAACAATACTTTAGTGGTATCCTAGCTCAAGAATAAAAAGCTGCACCCAGAGACTTGAATCAGAATAGGAAGTGCTAAGCAGGAAGCCATAAGGATTAAAAAAGAGCAACAGAGAGTAATGACTGCTGAGGATAATGTAAATTAGAATTTACAAAATACACAAAGCAGGTGTTATATGAGAAAATAGCAGTAGTTGGAATCACACAAGAACATACATGTCTATGGAAGGAGAGGGAGGCTGAAAGGTAATGAAGAACCACAAAACATGGATACGGCCAATAAAATAACTCATGCAATTTCAATTATCTTACACTCTGGCACAGTTTTACCTGAAGCACAAGGAAGTAATGTGGCTGCGTGTGGTAGTGCACACCTTTAATTTCAGCACTCCCTGGACTGAAGGTAGAAAGATCACAAGTTTGAGGTGCCTGGGCTACATAGTGAGATCCTATCTCCAAAACACAAAAAACTGCCAGGTATGGCGGTGCACACCTGTACCCAGCAATGGGTAGGCTGAGGCAGGAGGATCATTGAGAATTCAAAGTTAGCCTGGACTAAGTTCAAGGTCAGCCTGGACTACGTAGTGAGACCCTATCTCAAAAATCAAACAAACAAAAAACTGAAGAGTTGTTTATATAAGCTAGAATGGCAATAAGTAAACAAATAAGCATACATTATAAAAGTTTGTGTATACATACATATATATATCTGTACATGTATATATGTACACATACACATGCAAGACAAAAAGAGATAAAAAGAGAAACTATTTTATTTACCTTTAGAGCCACTGGAAAGTCTTTAATACTTTGCCCAAAATCCTCATCTATCTGTGGTAAGGAACTGCTTTTACTCTGGTGTGTCTGGGAGGTTTTCACGGCTTGAATTTTTGATGTTCCTACAAGGACAGTAAACGTATCAGTCGTTTCACCCGTTATTCTGCCCTTCCATTCTTTTTTTTATCCCTACTCCCTGCCTTCCCTTCCCCTCCCCCAGCCCTTGCTCCCTTACAGTATGAACCTTTTCCTCCTACTTGCCAATACCTACCATCCACTTTTATCTTTATTTACCCTTCGGGTTTCTCCCATAAAAGAAAAAAAACCACAATATTTAAACAAGTATGTCCAATTCATTTCATTTAAAAGTATAGTCTCAAGGTGAACCCATTTACCTAAAAACTGTTTATCCTTCTTTATGGCAGAGTACTATGATTACTTTTTAATTGACACACATTTCCACAAATATATAAATTCCATAACACAAAAGATCCATTCCTGTCTATGAACAAAACTGTTCAAATACCTATGCTTGTCCTGAGGGCATGTGAGGGTTGGTACTCACCAACTCTAAGGGCCAACCACTGTTAATAGTAAAATGAGACACATTTTCTCCCCAACACGGACTCTGTGCATTTGAAGTCTTAAAATGTTTTTCCCTTTCAAATGGTTCTTTTTTACCATTTATATATAAAACTATATTTATGTTTTTTTCTTCTGCCTCCTTAAGGGAAAAATATGCTTAATAGATAATACTTGCTATCTATCACTGTGTCCCTTTGATTTTTAATAACAGTACTATGAATAAATCTGAGAAAACAGCACACAGAAGTAGAAATTGCATGGCCCAAGGTATCAAGAGTCCACCTACTTCTAGTCTGTCAAGCTTTATTTTGCCTATTTCCAAAAATTAATCATCTACTCTGCTGCAAACATCAATGGAAACAAATACCTTCAACCTAGAGAAAAATACTTCCCCAAACACGCATCTTAATTATAGAAGCATAAAGAAAAGAACAGATATTACTTATGAGAAGACTAATAATGAAATTTTAATAATGAAATTTGGTAAAAATGAATACCACAGCATAATTTCGGTGATAACTAAAAATAACAGGACTTGTACTTTCAATCATAAATAGTTAATGATGTTGGAGAGGTTAGTCTTTGAAAGTACTGACTGACTGATCACAAACTAATCATCTAAAAGGGATCTTATCTTGCATACAAAGAATTGAGATAAAGCAGAATACACAAGTTTACTAAGTAACAGAGGTATGAACAGTTTTATTCTTAATTAAAAATAGAGAAAACCCATAAACGTTAAGACTGCCATTCAGTATTTTCTAAAATGAATATAGATATTTGAAAGTTTATGTAGGCAAACAGTTGAGATTGTATAACACGAACAAGGTGAATCTGTTTCATTCATCATGTAGCAAACCATATCTGGCCTAGAATTAGCAGAAAACATTCTACATTTGAAGAAAACAAGTTTACCTGGTAAATGTTTTGGAAAGCAAGAGAAAGGTATTATCAAAGACCAAGCAAAGAACCAGGACACAAGAAATCCAATCCACCACGCCCCGAGCCACCGAGGGTCATCTGTAGTGACATCAACGCTGCATGAGAGAAAACAGAAGCGAAAGTCAGCCCCACCTTGCTCATTAAAACTCAGTTGTGAAGACCACGTGGTTTGTAACTCAAGTGCACACAGCAGGTTGTTACTATAATATCAACAATTTTAATAAAGCCTTTGTGTTGATTCAAAAAAGCACACATAACTGGATTGTAAGAATAATGCTTAGGAAGTATTTTAAACTGACAAATAAGACAACGTCTAAAATGTTTAGTGGAAAACGTAAGTACGATGAGTACTTGCAAACACATCCAGAATTCCTAGGCATTCTTTACCTTTAGCTACTTTATTTTCTCTTCCGCAGTATGGACTAAACACATCTCAGCAGCAAGTTGCTGATCTGTGTAAAAAGCCCATACACTTTGCTTCTATTATAGTATTTGTTTACAGGTGGAACTGATGAAAAGTTTTTATAATGCTCTTCACACTTTAGCATAGGAGTAGGTCCTTTCCAAAACATACCACACACACAGCTCGTCTATTCCTCTGAAGTTACAATGTCATTTCTTAAAAGCCTGACTCTGCCTCCAGCACCTCTGCACACTCTTCAATCGTGTTTAAACTACTCACCTAGACTAACGGCTGACAGCACACACCTCCCATCCGGGGGCACATCTTCTTTTTCATTGCTCACGGGCACACCAAGGGTTATACAGTGGGGACCACCAACTCGCTTAAACGTAAAATAAGAATAGGGGCCTCCTCAAAGGGCATTAAAGGTCTCCATTTCAAAAAGGAGAAGGAAGCTCAGTTGGTTAGGGGGGACCTGGGAGTAAAACATTTTACTTCAAATCATGTAGTGACCGTTTACCAATGTGTAGGTATCAATTGCCTGATAGGATTGTTGGGAGGGTTAAATAATGTGGTGCAAGTTAACACAACAATGTTTCAAATAGTGTGGGATAAATATTATCTATTGTTATCACATGGTCACAGTTATTAAAGTGACATAATTAGGATTATCATGCCATTATCAGAGATACCAGAGAACTTACTCTGAGAATCACAGCTTTTTGAGACACATGAGGCTATCTATGTCTAACTAAATCTAACGAAAATATATCTATTGAATTGTTATATAATAATTATTATAATTATTGAATTTTTAAACTATATATATTTAATTTCACCAGGTTACTCTATTATACGTCCTTCTTTATGAATAAATAAAGAGAATGTAGTACTGATTCACGGTGCCTAAGTAACACATCATTCAAAAATTGTGTGTGTTCAAGTTTCGTTTCCTCAAAAGTCCCTCTGAGTAAGTAGGATGAGAACATTCTGTTCGTGACATTAGCATTATTTTAAAAACTGAAATTAAATGAAAGAATTTGCCTTGCCTCTGTCCTACAGCAAAATCAATGTATACGTTTAGCAGCTGTCCTCCCAACACATAGCCAAAGGCAGGGCCAACGAGCGACATAGAATAGCCAATTCCTAGGAGAAGAAAAGAGACATTGGAAATACCCATATGTATTTTGCTTCGTATATCTAACAACAGTAAAGAAAAATATTTTACACAGAAAAATCTTAATCACTAGATCCACACCAAAATTACACGGGTTTTCAATAAAAATAGCATTTGAGTGGTATTAGTTGTTGGTTAAGTCAGGGAACTTAAAATGCATGACTCACTGTAAAAGCTGTTTGACTATAACAATAATTACAATAAACCCAATAATTACAAATGCATGGAGTTGTATTACGTTCACTGGTGGTAGGGGTTAGTTCCTCTACGATCCCCGTTACTGACCCTGACAATTACTGTTTATACTCTTGTGGAAGAAAACAAAGTGAAACAAGCTTTTTCCACTCTGCACCCACTTGGAAAGCTTTCTTTCCTTTGCACTAACACAGATTTCCAAACCTGGACTTGCGGACAAGTCTGTTTCTTAAAAGTAAGCCATTCGTTCTTAGAGACTCTCCCATTGCTGCTAACAGCAGGATTCAGTTGAGTTTATGTCTGTCCAATATTTAATTTTTTTCCATGCATAATTTAGAATATTTATAAAATAAAATTTACCGTTTTACCATCCTTGAGAGTTTTTATTAACTGGTGAGATTTTCATTCTCATATATAAGAAAACAAGAAACTTAGTTTATACTCAAAGCTAAGAACATATAGTGGTAAAAAATACTTAAGCACTAGATAAAGTCTTCAACACAAAAGCTCGTCTGAAAACATAACAATCTCATCTTTCAACTGCCTTATTTTACAGTTGTATTTTATAATGTAAAATACGTATTAGTAGGAAAACTCAAGTATATAATTTAGAAATGATTAAGTGTGCACATATAAAGCTCCATGACTAGAATTTTTACGAATAAGAGTACACGATTAAAAATACTAGAGCTAGGCATGGTGGCACACACCTACAACCCTAGGACTCAGGAGGCTGAGGCGAGAGGGTCACTGAGTGCAAGGCCGGCCTGGTCTACAAACAGAGTTTAAGGTCAGCCTGAACGGCACAGTGAAACTTTGTCTCAAAAAAGACCAAAAAAAAGCTAGAAATCAGTCATTTATAATTTCTTTTTGTTGATGGACTTTTAAAAATAATTTCCAATTGGGTCACACTGATAAATTTATAAAGATACCACCTTTGTAAAACTTTAAAAGTGCTTTAGAAGTTTTCACATTAGGATTTGGGGAAGTTGAGAAAGGAATTTGGTGATGGAAGATACAAGAAGGAGGGAAAGTAAAAAAGAATCAAGAAACCAGGTGTGGTGGCGCATTCCTGTAATTCCAGCACTGGGCAGGCTGAGGCAGGAGAATTCCTGCATGTTCAAGGCCAGCCTGGGCTACAAAGTAAGCTCAAGGCCAACCTGAACTACATGAGACCCTGTCTCAAAAAGGCAAAAGAAAAGAATCAAGATGCAATGTGTACATATAAATCAATGAAAGTGTTTATTACATATCATGAACATACACACTGATATTCAGTAACGAGGCAATAATTCTCTGATAATATATGATCACATGATATATAATATAAAGCAATAAAGAGAAAACTCAATCATTAAATGTAGGACCTTGCATAGTTTATTTAGCTCCAGGCTTCAAGTAAGAATTTACAAGAAACTTATAAAACAAACAAAAATAAGTCATACATTAAAAGCATATTGCTGTTACATGAAAAACTCTATAGTGTAGCTAGACACTTTCTTGTGCCTTTCCTGTGAACTATGGACCGAGTAAATCACAGTTTTCACACCCTGTGTACATTGCCCCAGGATTCAAGCAATCAAGACACAAGACAGCTCAGGTGACTCTTGCCATCCAGTAAGGTCAGTGTGTCCAGAGCAGGACATCAACAGTAGCCACTGTGCATTCTATTCACTGACACAACACGGCCATGAGTCAAGCTGCGGGTTACTAATGGAAACACCTATGACGTACAAGAAACTTTGTAACAAGCCCATGTTAGGCTTTATAAAGTAAACAAACAAGATGAAATGATACCGAGCCTGTTACCAGAGAGAGTTAGAGACTCACCTATGTAGAGGGAAGATTTGTGCGTGGGCACAGATTCATCAATGAAGGCAGTGCCCAGGGTGTAGAGAGGGGTGCCCCCGACCCCCAGCAACAGCTGGCCCAGGATGAAGACGTACAGGTAGTTAGAAAGCAAAGATCCTGAAGAGGTGCAGCTGGTGTTGTTTCTTGCTAAACAAGTATCTTGAGTGGGGGAAAACAAAAAGATAATTTATAGAAATTTAGCCCATTGTTTACGTATCTGTCTTATATACTTGTGTGACAGAACCTTTAGTTATTTTTCCCAATCACTTCATTTTGATATTTAAACTATTTAGAGTACTACAGAAAACATGTAAAAATGTTACATGCCAAATTTAGAAAATATACAGCAAAACTGAGAAGCATTAAAAAGTCAAAAATAACAAACTTTACATACACCTATCTAAACACAAATCAAAGCAACTGGTGCCAAGGAATTATAGAAAGAAAAAAGTAATCCTTATTTTTTTCCAAGTTGTAAGTTCAAAATAACCAACATAATTCATCAACAAATCCTTTAAATACATTAAGAACATACTTACACTATAGTATATTTTGACCAAAACAGTAAACCTCAATAATTACTATGACACAGGAAAACAGAAGCTACATCAAGTTCTTTTTTATAGTCCAAACTATTTTATCAAATTTCTTTGAAAAAATATTTTTTGTGAAACAATATTTAGGGTTATAGGGTTTTGTTATGAATATTGTCAAAAGAAAAAATATCTTTATAATGTGATCTAATGTCACGCCTGTAATCCCAGCACTTGGGAGGCTGAGGCAGGAGGATTGTTGTGAGTTCAAAACCAGCCTGGGCTACCAAGTGAGCTCAGGGCCAGCCTGAACTGCATAGTGAGAACTTGTCCCAAAAAGACCAAAAAAGATGTGATTGAAATCTTTTTCAAAAATATTAAAAGTAAAGATAGAATATCATGCTAAATCTATATTTCTTAAACTCATGTGATATTAATGAAATGAAATACCTGTAAAACACAATATTCCCAGAACTCCTCCTCCCCAGAACAACAGCCTCAGCTAAGTCCACTTTCACTTCCTTTATATGAGATCAGGATTGATTACTTTCTGAGGGGTAAGCACAGCCCCCAAGCATCAATCCTGATATTCTCTAGCTGGTATGAAGAAATTAAGTTCACAGTCACGAAAGTATCAGATGCAAATCTGTGCATAGAATGTGCATTTTTCCATTTAAATATGCCTTGGAAGATTATATATTCATATTATAATGTGCTGCTATACATCTGGACAGACAATTTGTATCTGTAGTTGGGGCAAATCTAC
The DNA here is from genome assembly GCA_004027595.1 of Dinomys branickii. Lineage (NCBI taxonomy): Eukaryota > Metazoa > Chordata > Mammalia > Rodentia > Dinomyidae > Dinomys > Dinomys branickii. Next base: position 25,613 of record PVLD010011584.1, read on the forward strand.
TTTATTCCTACCAATTCCCTGGCCACATCAAGATTACATTTTGTATTGTAATTCCTGGTTTTAAAACTCACTTTCTTCAGATAACAGATTAGACTATTTCTCATTAAACACAGTGATATCAAGTACACCTACACGCATTTCTTGGTGTACTAATTTTTCTTATTTCTCTTTTATAGTAAAGTACACTCTTCTAAGTAGCAAATACAGGTAACGTGGTATTTGGTTTGATTATATGAGTATCCTTTAGAGTTTTGGTGTTTTTCAGGGAAAGAAATCCATGACATTTCGTGAGGTTTTCTTTGGTTTTTCCTTCTTTTTTTTTTTTTTCATTTCAATCTATGTTAGAAATGTCCAACAGCACAAGAGAATATCAAGGGGAAACTCAAACTCTCCCTGCTGCCTCTGAGCTTTTCACTGACCCCTGCCCGGCTCGGACGGAGGGAACGCCAGCTGGCACTTCAGACATTTGCCACACTCACGGTGCACAGTCACTGAACAGCACACAGCTATACCCGCACTAAACGTAATTACCTGTACATTCAACAACTTAAAATTTCACTCATGTCCTGGCAGCTTTTTCTGTCTTTGAGACAGGGACTTACTATGCTGTTCAGACCGGTCTCAAACTCCTGGGCTCAAACTCTCCTCCTGGCTTCAGCTTCCTTTTTTTTTCCTGTGTTTTTCTTTTTGAGACAGGGTCTAACTATGTAGTACAGGCTGGTCTTGAACTCACTATGTAGCACAGGCTGGCCTCAAACTCACGGCAATCATCCTGCCTCAGCCTTCCAAATACTGGGATTATAGGGCTGTGCCACCACCCCGATGCCTCCGCCTTCTGTATAGCTGGGATTATCGACCCGTTCACCCCCAGGTACTGATTTCCACCGCACTGAAAGCTCTATTAAAATGTCACTCTCGGCAGTGTAACAGTGTTCTATCACACAAAGTTCCCGTCATTTGTTTTCCTAGTCCACCATATATATTTAATAACCATGCAATAAATTTTATCATGTATATTTAAATCATTTTTGTTCTTCCATTACAATTTTCTGGCATACATTTCCCTCTTTTACTTTTTAAATATTTCATCACTGAGAACTGAAGGCAGGACCTCATCCCCGCAAGGCACATGCTCTAACCCTGAGCTACACTCATGATGTTTTCCTATAATTTCATTCTTTGAGACAGGATCTCACTGGTTGGCCAAACTGACCTCAAACTTCGGATCCTCCTGCCTCAGACTCCCAAGTAGCTGGGTTACAACCTGGTAGTGTACCACTGTACCCAGCACCTACAGTTCTTAAATCTCCCTTGATACAGTTGGGCAAGCCTATCTGTATGACAGGTTTCAAAAGACACAACTGGCAGGTTAATGTTTTGCTATCGCCAATCTGCGCTAGAAAAGAGTTATACAAATAAGAAATTCAATCAACAGTGTAGTAACACTTCACACACTAAAGTTTAAATCACTACCAATCATACTGGTTTAAAAACATATTTTTTAATTTTTAAAAAAATCATTAAAGATATTAAGCATTTTTGTACATTATCATGTGTATTTTCTTCCGTGAACTAACTTTTCAAATTCACCTGACATGTTGTTTAATCCATGATATATATGTGTTTGCTCCACTCCACGGGTACATAAAAGTAACAGTGGTTAATTAACAGGTTACAACCTGCCATTTCTCTTTGTTTTTAACTCATAGTACCTTTCAATGGAGACCCAGAATTATGTATTTTTAATCCAAATGCATTTTTTTCTAACTTTCCTGTGCATGGGATTAATGTCTACATACTTGGTCTCGGCCAATAATTTTTCACAATCCTTCTCCATCACAAATTTTTTGTGACTACTTTGGGTTACTTAAGTTTGGTGACATCAACACCTCAGCGGGCTGTAAACTGATTTACAGCCCAACATGGAAGGCTCTGAATCAGTTAGCAGGGCTACTTATGGAATCTCATACAAACATCTTCCACAATGCTGGCAAAGAAACAGCTCACCTTATTCAGAGGTGGACAACAACTGAAAAAGGAAATCAAATGGCCCAGCAGGACCATAGAGAAATAACACCATAATATGAATTTACAGCATTGTCACCTTATAAAAATGTTCTTAGAAATATCAAGCAATGTAAAGCTGAAAGCTCAAAACAAGGTTCATGGAAACACTGAGGTAAGATGGGGGGAAACACAGGGGTTGAAATAAATTAAGAAAGATGTAAAATGAAAAAAAACTATCAAAATGAAAGTCGTACTATAAAGATCAACAGAGAGTGAAGACAGAATTACAAGCCTAGCTAGACATGACAGTGCACACCTGTCATCTCAGCACTTCAGGAGGCTGAGGCAGGAGGTCAAGCCCATCCTGGGCTCCACAGCAAGGCACCATCTCAAAAACAAACAAACAGGGCTGGGTATATAGCTCAGTGGCACAAACACCGGCCCGGAAAGTGCAAGGTCCTGAGTTCGATTACCAGTACCAAAAAAAGAAAGAAAAGAAAGAAAGAACAAAGAAAGAAAGAATTATAAAGACAGAGAAAAGAGTCAAAAACTATGAACAAAGTTTTAAGAAGTAATTAAGATTTAATAAGACAACATAATGTAATACCATATTCAGACAAAAGAGATCAAATTCATAATTGGGTGGAATAGGAAAGAAATCTATATTGCATGATATAATTAAGAAACTTTTCTTCAAATAAATGACAAATTCATAAAGGAAACAGAGCATCTGAGGAAAATTTGACGCAAGATTTCTAACATCAAGAAATTCCCCTCTAGCCAGGTATGGTGGTATATGCCTGTAAATCCAGCACTCAGGAGGCTGAGGCAGGAGGATTGCCGTGAGTCTAAGGCCAGTCTGGACTATATAGTGAGACACTGTCATCACACAAAAAAATTCCCTCATAAAATTATTGTACTTTAAAGCTGAAGGAATAGTATTTTGCACAGGCAAACAGAAAAATTCACTTATGCAAAGAGAGATAAAAACAATCTTTCAGAGCACACAGTTCTGCCTGACAAAAAGTATTTCATTCTGAGATGCCAGATCCAAAGAAGAGAGTACAAAATAAATGTATTAAATTTTATTAGCATAATGATTTTATTAAGTAAGTAGATTCAGGCATTTTGTGAATTCTGCTGTATCATCAGTTGAGGAAACTATTTGAACGAACTTCCGGTGGGAAATCTATGCCTGACAAAATGTTTTCGACATTTATTAAAAGAGGGAGGATGGAGAATAGTTAGGTAAGAAAACCAAGCTCTCATGTTGTGTAGTACAGTGGGGAGATTATATTTAACAATAGTTTATTATATATTTTATGAAGAACTAGAAGGCATTCAAAGGTTCCAAACACAAAGAAATGGCAAACATAGGAGTGCTTGGAATTGTTAATGGCCTGGTTTGGTCATCAGGCACTGTATACCCGTACTGGGGTATCTACAGCCCTGTACACACGAGCATAAACATGTACAAATACTACCTGCAATTATAAAGACAAACTGGAGAAAAGGCGCGGTTTAACAGTGTACCGCAAGAGGGAGCCCCTCTGCCATTTATAAATTTAGAGGAGCGCTGCCCTTACAATGACGGGGTATGATTTCACTGAACAGCCAAATGGTGGCCACTCTTGCCTCCTAGTGTCTGTAGCACCTTCAGCAAAAGGACAAAAGGAAGTCCGCAGACCCACTCAAAACAGAAGTTAAACATCAAAGTCTGCCTGACCTTTGATCCAGAGCCCAAGATATGCGACCAGAAGACCTGAGGTTACAGACACTGATCCCTGATTCACCTGACCCCAGGCCTGGCAGCGGGGAGTCTGTTCTCACAGCCCCCTTTCTGTGAGGAAGATTTCAGATTTCCAGCAGGGAACCCAAAGCCCCTGGGGTGGGATTTAAGCAGTTTTTCCACGAGCCCATTCTCCTCTATGACCCCCATCAGGCACTTTATGGCTCCTGACTCTCTTTGCCCAGTGCGGAGACCTTGGGCTCCTTCTCCCCTCCGTATACTTATGCTCCAGATCCTGTCCTGAGGAGAAGCTTGTCCTGAGGTGCTTTCTGCTTGTTTGCATCTCACCTTCCTCAAATCACAGCAGCTTCTGGCCTGGGGATCTCAGCGCATCCTGGCCTTCCTCTCCCTGAAGTAAGCTTTCCATTACCCTGGCACCGGACTTTTTTTTTTTTCCTTATAAAACTTGCAAAAATACAATATAGGTTCTTTTCTTAGAGCCTCAGTGTTCATGGCTGTGTGAGTCCTCCAAGCACAGGACTCAGGACAGGGGTGGTCTCGCTCAGGCCTAAGGGTGGCTGGTGCCTGTGGTCTGTGTCAGGACAAATGCTCTTCTCAAAGATGAGACAAGGAATCTTAAGTCCAATGTACATCCTTTACCAGCAACAAGAGAAGCCCAGGGACAGCAGGGGCCTCCGGACCGCTCTGATTCAACACAGGTCAAGTGGGAGGAGCTTGCCCAAAGCCTATCTCAGACAATCAGCATTTTGCCTGGATGCCGCCCGGCCACTCTCCTCTCCTAGGAACCTGAGTCCACCTAGGGCAAGAGGGAATTACCACAGCATCACAGAAAGACTCTGAGGAAAAACAGCTGCAGGTTTTTATGCAACTAAAGTCAAGGCCACAGAACACTGGCCACAAAAATAATTTCAGGGAGTTGATGAAAATTACACATACACACCGAACTAAGCCACCGATTACATAAATGAAGACAGCAAAGCACAAATGAAGTAACCGAAAAGGAAGTGGTGGGAGGTCAGGTGAAAGAGGTGCTGACAGAAAAAAAAGGTACAATTAAAACTTCATGAAAATGAAGACCCAGGACTGGAGATAGGGCTCAGCAGTGCAAGCGCCCGCCTGGCAAGCACAAGGTCCTGAGTTCGACTCCCAGTACCAAAAAAAAGAACACAGACACAATAAAAAGATGCTCACAGATGCCCAGACCCAGCAAACACCACAGAGCACGAATTGAGTAGAAATTTAAAAAGTGAGGCCAAAAGACTGGTAAAGAAAAAAAGGCAGAACTGTTACATTGGCCAAAGGAGATCATATATACACATAATGAAAGGGCACAGAAAAGTAAAACCTCAAATAAAACATTCAAAGCTATAAATAAAATGACACCAAATTTAAAAGTATGACTGTAACATCAGTACAGTTCAATTCTCCCTAACTAGGTGCCAGGAAGCCATGACCTGGCTGATCAGCACCTCCGCCGGGACTTCAAAAGACCCCAAAGCCGCGTGACTTGCACTGTGGGGATTCCTCCCGGAGATTAACACAGCACACTGTACGGCACACGGCCCAAGCACTCCTACATTATTCCAGAATGCACCAGTGGACAGCAGATATTAAGCAGCCTGCGCTCCCGCGTAAGAAGAGTAATTGATAGAAGTGTGTAACTGCACACAATATACGAACATTTTTAGACAGTATTATCCATCGTGTATTCAGTTACATTTTTTTCTTCATTAATGTCTAGCACCTCAAAGATCAGTGCTCTAAAAAAAAAAAAAACACTCTTGAAAATACCAATTAAAGATCTCAAGTAACACACAATAGCCATAAGGTAATTAAAATATTTAAATGTAGCCTGTCTTTAAATAGGTTTAACTATTGGTGTAAAAGTGTGTAACTTTCTTGGACTTTAAAAGATCTTTTCTGCATTTATCTTTATTCACATTCATTCAATTCATGACATTCGGCTGTTTTTCTTACTTTTTTTTTCCTCTTCTTTTAATCTTTGCCTCCTTTCATCTTATCATTCTTTTAACAGTTGGGCCAAGACTTTGCATTTTAGATCAGGGAAGTGACAAGTCCTACCTCAAAAACACTGGGCACTTTATCTTGATAGAAATGCTTTTAGAAATGTTTTGAATTCCTACCCCAAATTTTCTAAGTAACCTGTCAAACACATACACAAACACACAAATTTCTCCGGATTCTAAGACACACATCCACAGGCCAGAGTGGCCTCTGGTTTATCCGGAGTAGAAAGGAAAGATTGGTGGGTGGACCTAAGAAATCTACTCAAGCTGTGAAGGAGAACTCCCTGGTACTTTTGGTGCTTAAGGCAGCCGGTTTGTTCTGGTTGGTGAGAAGCCACAGTCACTACATAAGAGTCAGTTACTCGGTCATAGTTGCTAAGGCGAAGTCAGTTGCTAAGAAAAACAATCTCAAAAGATAATGCAGGGTGTTCACTGGATGGGTTCTGTGAGGTAGGTACTGAACGACTGCACACAACCACAAGACTTTCTCTGAAGAGATTCTCTCCCTTTGGGGCCCCTCACTCCCATTTTAGTGGGAGTTATGACAGGAGTAACTCTTTTGTACAACGAATTCTCACAAAATTATCGGTGAAGTACTGTCATGGGATACAGTCAACTCATTCTCCCACTGGACACACTGTGGGAAACACCCAGCACTGAAACGCTGGCTGCCACTAGCTGTTTTCATAGAAGGTGGCAGAGAAAATAAGGAAAGTAGGCCAACATCAGACTGTACAGCTCTTCCTCTGCAGTTGGTCAGAGGCCCAAGCAACACGCTTCCTGTTCTATCGTCCAGTTCACCTTCTCTGTACTGCTGCCTGCATCTCAGTTGGACTGGGATTCTACAGTCTTTCGCAAGTCTTCAGCTATGATTTCTTTACTGGGTTACGGAAGTTTTCTTCTAGCAAGTGTACTAAGGATATGTGGTGTTAAGAACCATCCAAATAAAACCTCTTCTTTCCAAAGATATTGTTGCTTGCAACTGTCAGGAAACAACTCAACTTTCCCTTGGTATCTATTACTCATCCCATTGGCTCTGCCTGTGCAGCAGACCCTCTTCTCTCTTTGCTCATTGTTTTGTATATAGAGCAAAACATAACTAGGGAACAGTCAAGTCTTTTCAATTTAAGGTAATAATGCCTGTGTTCCATGACGGAAGAATTGATCCCTTGGAAGCCACGATTCAACAAGACCAAGGCAGGAAGCAAAACTTCCATGAAAGAAACTATTAGGTAAAGTACCGAGGCGCATCAATCTATTACCAATTCTTATTTCCTGCCCTGTGCGCTGTGGTTACAGAGGGTCTCCCCACCACCGCGGCTTCCGCTTCAACACATGCACACGTTGAAGAAGGAAGCAAAGTGTTCTGTGAAGTATGTCAACAGACACTATTCTGTCGCACCAGTGGCTCCAGGGTGTTGAGGTACGAGGCAAGACAAACAGGTTCCGTGAGGAGTCTTTACCCTGTGTGTCCATCAGCTTCTTCCTCAGAAGTGATACTGCATAGGATACAACGAGAATGAGCACGGTATTATGTAAGGCAAATAATGCTGGGTGTTGACAGAGGTATCCCAGGCTGGAACAGCAAATTCCTACCCAGAATATGAACTTATTTGAAAAAGACGAACTGCCACCAGAATAGGTGTACACTGGCTGATCTCTTTGCCCTGAGGGATGTTGTCCTAGGACTCAGGATCGCAAATAAATCCGGTAACTTACCTGCAGTGAGGTAGATAAACCAGTCTGAGGCCAAGTGCATGATTTTTAACCCATGCTTATCCCTTTTAAGGTCATTATGGCTATTTTTCCTTAGAGCAATTCTGTAACTACCACAGCAATTGGGGAAAAACAGGCGGCCATTCAGGTGGATTCCCCAGTCTTGCTCTTTCAGGGACGGCCTCGTCCATCCCCGGGGCTTTCAAGTAATCACTGCCGACTAAGAAATTATCGTTACTTTCCAGGCCCACTACAAGAAGCACAAAGCACATCCCTTAGCGGGATGACATTATACCTTTCAAGCTGGTTTCATTTTTGTTTTGCCCTATCTCTCTGGCTATCTGATCTGGTAGTGCTGTTAATGAATAAATATAGATCTGTACCCAGCACTTCTTTCTTTCTGTCAAAATGGGATTCTAGCCAGGTGTGGTGGCACACACTTGTAATCCCAGCACTCAGGAGGCTGAGGCAGGATTATTACAAGTTCGAGAGCAGCCTGGCTACACAGTAAGTTCAAGACCAGCCTGAACTGCATAACGAGACCCTGTCTCAAAAAGACAAAAAAAAAACAAACCTGGGGTTCCATGTTTTTGTTATTGTTTTGTTTGTTTTGTTTTATTTTTCTGAGACAGGGTCTTGCTATATAATTAAGGCTGGTCTTGAACTCACTGTGTCATCCACACTGGTCTCAAATTCATGGTGATCCTCCTGACTCAGCCTCTCGAGTGCTGGGATTACAGGTTCCTTCTTAACTTTGCCTTAAAGGAATATGACTAACTAGAGCTGTTATTCAGAGACGCCCACTTGTGGTGGGTGCTAGCATACCTCACAAACTTGGTGAAACCAGCCTACACTTCCTCCTCTGCTAGACAGCTACAGAAAAATTTTTGTGAGATCCTCATAATGAGCTCCCGGGGATGCTAACATGGACAGGCCAATTTCTACCTATGACAACCTCCCTCCATCTCCAAAGGTGGGAATGCTAAGGCCTTTGAACCAGAGTAAATTAGAGTGGGTTGGTGCTGGAGTGGTTAACCACACATTCTGTGACTAACAGTATCTGCTATTTCATCTACCAACGAATGCTACCGCTGTAAATTTTTTGATCTGTTACCACACATAGCAGTACTCTGTCATGTGAAATTCCGGTCTCACAGTGCTGATAATCACATTCATGTTTAACCTACCACTCCCTGCAAATAACTCAAGTGCTGCTTGTCACATGAATAGCTGTGGTGGCGTTTCTACAAAAACAAGGGTCTTTCTTCACGACAGCTTCCCTCCGGAGGTTACCACTTTCTTACATACTCTGCCTGCCACAAACGCTGCTGTACCTGGTACAGAACTTTATTTTGCCCCACTTTTCACTAAAATGTGGCAGCCTCACATAAAATGTGGCAGCCTCACATATTGTCTGGGAAATGGGTGGAAGTACGTAAATAAATGAAGTAAAGGCTGCAAATTTCCCAAGTGGAACACCAAGCACTGTGCCTCATTCTTAGTGTGCAAGAGGTCAGCAGGTACTGTGGCAGTCGGGCGAGCCGCTTAGAAATGTCAGCGCTGTGGCAGAGCTTTAAATGATGTGAGGTTTCTATACTGTCTTCTGACACTCCTATTTTGTCTAACACATGTAATATACTTTTCAGCTCTTCAAACCCAGTGAGTTTAATACCATCAGTGTAAAGCCCAGTGTGATGTCCTCTAGGGTGATAAAATCATCACAGTATTTTCAGGGCAGAGTCCCAAGCTTTGCACTGGGTTGGCTGAAGCCAGGTATTTGTTGCAATGGCCCCTCTTGTGACTTCCTGAGTTCACAGGCATCCCTGACCCCTACCCAGTAGATTCAGGAGCATCCTACACTCCACCCATCATAATGAAAAAGGTATCCCAGATGCACTCAGACCCATTTGAGAGCTATTACACTGGTTTCCTCATATAAGAATGGAGCACTTCACAGCTTCACAAAGCAGCAGTCATTTAGACCTGAGCTTGCAAACTAAGATTGAGGGCCTACACCAACCTACAGACTGCTTTTGTAAGTAAGAATTTATTGCAACGAAACTGTGCTCAGCTGTTTATGTGTTGCTATGTCTGCTTTCATGCTATGACAATGGAGTTAAGCTGCTGCAGCAGACACTCCATGGCCTGTAAGCCAAAAACATTTACTACCTTCAGGTGAAGTCTGCATTGTCTGCCTGGCTTTCCCCCTTCCTACACCAGTGAGATCTCTCTCACTCTGCTTCTGTGGTGTTGTAAGAACCTAACCAAGCGACACATTTCGCATACTCTGGTGGCAACCAGGCGGTAACTTTCCGGTGTGGTGTCAGCAGCAGTCATGAGGAACAGAAATGAGTGCCTCCGACCCTCTCAAAGACGTGGCATCAGGGCAGTTCTAGTGGAGTTTCAGAATGGTCATGACCGCCCAAAGATGAGGACCCTGTTTCTGTCTTAGGTTCCAACAGGAGAACTAGGGTTCTACTGCATCTGGCCCACCTTTGCCTCAAACGCATCAGAACCTTGTTACAACACATGGTAAAAGTAAGATTTTAACTGGGATCCAGACTGATAATGTAGCACCAACACTGTGGTAAGGTATGTACTTAGAATACAGTATCTAGAGTGGTCGAGAACCCGTGCAAGGTAAACTCAAAGCATAACATTTAAATCAGAGGAAAATTCTTACAAAAAATGTTCAAGCAACCTACAGAAAACCAGCAAATAAGAGAAATGAACAAGAAAACAAATAAACACAAAATGATATAAAAGTGCACCCCCAAACTTTAACTTAGCAACACCTACCTTACCCCTAAATGGTCTAAATATAATGAAAAGGTGGATACTGGCAAAGTGGATTAAAAAATAATCCAACTAGGTGCCGTATACAAAAAAACTTGCTTTGAATATAATGATGAACGTTAAAGGGTAGGTAAAACAACATATCATCCAAACGTTAAATGAAATAGGAATAGCTGTATTAGCATCAGAACAAACCTCACTTCAGAGTAAAGAAATACACCAGGCACAGTGGACATTACACAATAATAAAGTGGTACTGCAAAAAACAAACATCTTTCAAACATAATAATAAAATACTTGTTTCAGCAGGAAGGTACGATAATCCAAAATACATATTCACCAACAACAGAGCTAAAACATGAAACAGAAACTAATAGCTTATAGGTACATTTTAGATATACTATTCCAGTTCATTAGCTTGTAGATATTTAGTTAATTTTTTTTCTTATTGTTGAATCCTATTATTAATCGTTGTATAGTTGTTGCAGTTAGTAGATACTTAATAGCTGTCACCATTTGCTTTGTCTTTACATCTATATTACAATTACAAATCTCCTTTCTATTTTTTTTAAGACAGAGTCTCACTATGTAGTTGAGGCTGGCTTTTGAACTGTATGTAGCCTCGAACTCACAGGAATCCTCCCGCCTCAGCCTCCCGAGTGCGGGGATTACAGGCCTGCGCCACTATGCCCAGCTTACTGGCTCTTATGGTATGCCACTATCCACACTTTGTCTTTTTTTATTTTAAAGAGAAAAGAAGTAAAAATAACAATAAAACAGAGTTTCAAAACAGGCTAGTGGGTCAGTAATGGTAATCAGCACATTGTGTATTGTTGCCCAGCTTGTCCTTGACTTTTGCTACTGCTGACGTTTGTGCTCCTGCCACGTGCCTGCAGGGCAGCGGGGTTGGTACTAACTGGCTTTTTACTGTTAGTGGGCATCTGGTTTCTCTCTGTGCCGTCAGGACACTGTGGTCCGCTCCCGCAGAGCCGAGCACAGGAACATCGACACTGCACCCTCCCCATCCAAGCGATGGAGGCCAGGTATCCACACCCTACGACTGGCCGCGCTCGGAGGGCATCACTGCAAAACAGACACCAACTAAAGGGATCTTCAACCACCAACACAGTCTTCCCACCATAACTGACCCTGAACACTCAGGGCATGTGTGTACGCGCGCGCACACACACGCACACACACACACACACACACACACACACACACACAGGAAAAAAATACCTCCAAAACCTACCAACACCCCAAAGCTAATCTATAGGTGTTCATTTGGATGAAATCAAAAGTCAAACAGCTAAAGTATATGACAAAATAAAAGAGACAAACAGATCAACAAGGTGCTTGATAAGCTCAAAGGTGAGGCAACTAAACAGGTAATTGTCTTACCATACATGATAATGACTAATGAACTTACGGAACACACTAAGAGAAAGTTGGCTCCCTAAAAGGTACTGCACACAACTGAGTCGGTTACAGTCCATAAAACGGTACCAAAGAAAGCCAAGCATGGTGGTGCACGCCTGTCATCCCAGCACTCAGGAGGCTGAGTTGGGAGGATCACAGGGGGGCTACAGCAAGCTCAAGGTCAGCCTGAACTACAAAGCGAGACACTGCCTCAAAAAATAAAAAGAACCAAAGATAAAAATAGATGACAAAAAATTCTATTGACAGTGTGAGCAGTGGAAGTGAGCAAGGTGAGGGCAGCATCAGAACTGGAAGACATGGCTGCTGCAGATGACCATACACTCAGAGATGCCGTAAAGACAAGAGGAGATGTGGACCTAACACTGCTAGATGACACAGACAAGACTCATCTCTCTCGCTCTCTCTGTTTTTTGGGTTTTTTTTTTGTCTTTTTGAAACAGGGTCTCGCTATGCAGTTCAGGTTGGCCTTAAGCTCACCGTGTGAAGCTGGTCTTGAACTTCCAGCAATCCTTCTGCCTCAGGCTCCCAAGTGCTGGGATTACAGGTATGTGCCACCATGCCTAGAGAAGACTAATCTAATTATTAACTGTAATTAGTAAAAAATTATTAAATGGCATAAAAACCTTTTCACCAAAATAATAGCAGAGAATTTTCCAAGTGTGGGGAAAGAATTGAACATACAAGTGAGATACCCAGAACCCCAAGCAGCCAGGAACAAAAAATTTCCACCTGACACAGCACCATCAAAATCCCAGAAGTCCAACACAAGAGCAGAATCTTAAAACCTCTTAAGAGAAAGCAACAAATCACTAAGTTAAACCCACTGGAATTACATCAAATTTCTCAACACAAACTTGGATGACAAGAAGAGCTTGAAATGAAATGTTAACATTCCTAAAAGGCAGTATCTTCCAATCCAGCCTAATATATTCTGCAAAGTTATCTTTTGAAATTGGTAGAGAAGTCAGATATGTGATAATGAGCACCTAGAGAAACTCCTGACCACCAAATCAGCACTCTAAAAAATTCTCAAAGATTCCCCAGACACAGTGAAGCTAACAATGCCAGAAAGTGTATGGCATGAATTTACTGTACCATGAAGAGTAAGCACTTAAGCAAAAAGAGAGTAAAAAATAAAAAATCAGCAACAGGAAAATAATGCAAAGATAGGAATAAGTAACGACTCTCAATGTGAACGTCTCAATTCCAATCAAAAGATTACAGTAGAGTGGATCATAAAACAAAACCCAAAGGTATGCTGTGTACAAGAAACACAATTAGCCAGGGATATAGCTCAGAGGTATATCCAGCGCAAGGCCATGAGTTCAATTCCTGGTTAAAAAAAAAAAAAAAACCCACACATTTAATCCAAATAGAAATTCAGACAAAAATAAATCAATGGATAAAAAATAATATTCTATGCAACAGGAGCCCAGAAACAACAGGAGTAGCCCTCCTATTTTCAGGCAAAGTGGACTCCAAGACAAAACTGATCAGAAGGGAACAAGTCAACAGGAAGAGATAATAATTATAAATATATATACTGAAACCTGGCATGCTCAACTTCATTAAATATTGCTATTTTTTTGGTACCAGGAATCGAACTCAGGACCTTGCACTTACCAGGCAGGTGCTTATGCCTCTGAACTATATCCCCAGCCCCACACTCAACTTCATAAAACACTACTGGACATAAAAGATCAGCTAAACTTTAACACAGTTATAGTGGGAAACCTTACCACTTCTCACACACAAATCAACTGGTCAAAATAATAAAGAAATACCAGAGTTGAATGACACTGTCAAACTAATGAACTTTATAGACAGGTACAGCATGTTCCTCTTACCAGTGACAGGATACACATTCTTCTCAGTAGAGTAACTTTCTCAAAAACAGAACACATCTAACTTACATAGATCCTTAAGTAAATATGCAAGATTAAATTATTCCACACACATTATCAGGTCAGAATGCAATGAAAGAAATCAGTAACAAAAGCCACAAAAAATTATATAAATGCATAAAGATTGAGCAATACATTCTTAAAAAATAAGTGGATCACGGAAGAAATCAAGGAACTAGACTGTTCCTAGAACACAGAATTTATGTCAATACAAAATGCTGAATCTATGAGACACAATGGAAACAGTCCTAAGAAGCAAATGTACAGCTGTGTCTGTCCACAGCAGAAAACATACAGGGCAAGAACAAGTAAATAATCCAACGAAGCTCTTCAAGAAAAATATGAACAGTCTAAGTCCAAAGCTAGTACACAGAAAGTGTAAAGGTCAGAGCAGAAGTTAATGAAATTAAGACTAAAAAACAGAACTACAAAGGACCAATGAAAATTAAAGAGCTGCTCCTTCAAAAGAATAACAAGAGGCAAAACCCCTAGTCACTCTTACCCGGAACAGGAAAGGCAAGACCCGTATCGATTCGATTGGAAACAAGGTAAATGCTCAGCTCAATGGGCACGGAGAAGCTCCAGAGGATTGTTAGTAACAGCTTCAAGAACATGAACTCCAATAAATTGGAGAATTCAGAAGTAATGGATAGATTGCTGCATGTATATGAGTTACCAAAACTAAACCGGGAAGACGTAAAACCCTAACAATGCAACGTCAATCTACCGACTAAGAAAGCCCAGGACCCAGTGGATTCAAGGAGTAAGTTCAGGGAAGATCTATTCCCAGTGCTCCACACACTCCTTCATGAAAGGCGTGGACCACTCCCAAAATCGGGCCTGGAGGACAGCAAACTCTGATGCTAACACCGGATTAGGACTCAAACAAAAGAAAACTGCACACTGATTTCTGTAGTGAACATAGATGGAAAGATCCTCAACAAGATACTAGAAAACAGGATCTGATGAATCATTAAAATTTATGACCCACAGGTGCTGAGTCCCACAGAGCCAAGGGTAAGCGCGGCCTCCCACTTCCACAGGGTGCTCCCTCAGCCAGGCACCCAGAGAGGGTCCAGCAGCCATCCTCCTGGCCACGGAGGCAATGGCCCTGACCCTGTCACCTTCTTTCCCAGATGGCGAGGAAGTGTCTGAGGCAGAGTTAGTGAGGAGCAAGGCACGTGCAAAAAATAAAATAAGATAAAACAAAATTTATGACCCAGTAGGGTTTAACCGAGGGATACAAGGATGGCTCGATATATGCAAATCAATAAAACTACTACACCAGAGAAATAGAAGGACAAAAATCACATGATCATCTGAACAGATGCAGAAAAAGCCTTTGCTAAATCCAACATCCATGCATTATAAATACCCTGAAGAAAATAGGTATATTTAGACTTTATCTTATTCTTTAAAAAGCCATTTATGACAAACCTACAGCCAACATCATATAAGATGTAGACAACCTGAAAGCTTTTCTCTAAAATCAGGAACAAGACAAGGCAATCACTTTCCCTGTTTAATAGAATAGTTGAAACTTTAGTCAGAGTGATCACACAAGAGAAACAAATAAAGCAAGTATATAGGAAAGGAAGAATTCAACTATCCTTATTCATAGATGACATAGTTTTTTACATAGAATAGAATTCCACAAAAAGATTCCAAAATTGAATGAACAAATTCTACAAAGTAGTAAGATTCAAAATGAACATACAGGCGGACATGGTGGTGCACACCTGTAATCCCAGCACTTGGGAGACTGCGGCAGGAGAATCATTGTGAGTTTGAGACCAGCCTGGGCTACAAAGTGAACTTAAGGCCAACTTGAACTGCATAGTGAGACTGTGTCTCAAAAAGACAAGAAAAAAAAAAAGAAAGAAAGAAAAAGAAACAAAATCAACACACAAGAATCCGTAACATTGCTGTACACCAATAATGAACCCACTAGGAAAGAAATTAGGAAAATGCCATTTACAATAGCTTCAAGAGAGCCGAGTGTGGTGGCACATGCCTATAACCCTCACACTTGGGAGGCTGAGGCAGGAGGATCATTGCCAAGTTCAAGACTAGCCTGGGCTACAAAGTGAGTTCAAGGCCAGCCTGAACTGCATAGCCAGACCCCTGTCTCAAAAAGACAAAACAAAAACAAAAACAAAAACAAAACAAAAAATTCCACAATACTACTCTGTAAAAGGAGATTGAAGATGATATTATAAAAAAAAAAAAATGGAAAGAGGGCTGGGGATATAGATCAGTGGCATAAGTGCCTTCCTGGCAAGAACAAGGTCCTGAGTTGGATTCCCAGGACCAAAATTTTTAAAAACATAAAATAAAATGGAAAGCTACTCCCTGTTCCTGTTTAGGATGAACTGATGCTGCCATACTTTCAAAATTGGTATATAAATCTAATGCAATTGCAATCAAAATACCAACAGCATTTCTCACAGAACCAGAGTGCACAACTCTCGGAACTAGAAGAGACCCAGAACAGCAAGAGTAATCCACGGCAACAAGACCAGGGTCTCTCAATCCCAGATTTCAAGGCATACTTCAGAGCTACAGTGATTAAAAACAGCGTGGTCCTGGCCTGTAAACAGGCATGCGGATTAGTCAGAACACAACAGAACAGGACAGAACAGGACAGGACAGGACAGGACAGGACAGGACAGGACAGGACGATGCAGAAATAACACCAGGCACATTCAGCCATCAGACCTTTCACTAAGAGGGAAAAAACATGTTGAAAGAAAGATTACTTCTTTAGCAAACATTGCTGGGAAAACTGTTTATACACGTGCAGAAGACTGAATCTACACCTATACCTAGATGCCAACAGAACAGAGAGACAACCTACAGAATAATAATAAAAAAAAAATACCAGCTACACTTCTATCAGAAGACTACTATTTTGAATATATAAAGACTTCAAAAAAATTAGCCCCCTTAAAATAAAAGACCCAATAAAAATTGGCAACTGGAATGAAGGGATACTTATCAGAGGAAGAAATACAAATAGCCAATAAATACATAAAACAATAAAACAATGGTCAACATCTTGGGCCACTAGAGAAATGCAAGTTAAAATAACACTGAGATTCCATCTCAGTGCAGAGGGAATGGCTGTCAAGGAATCATGTACGAACAAGTGCTGGTGAGGCTGCAGGGAAGTAGCAGCCCTTCTGCACTGCCGGTGAGAATGCACACAGTACAGCCAGTGTGGAGGGCAGCACGGAGAGTCCTCGAAAACTAAACATAGGGATTTCACTAGCCCCCTGGTTAGGCATCTTTTAAGAGTTAAAGACATCATAGTACAGGGACACACACACACCCGTCTCTAACAGCACACCTCATAATAGCTAAATCTTTGAAGCAACCTCTACTCCAATCGATAGATAGATGTGTAAATAAAATGTGACCTTTACAAGCAACGGGGTACAACTAATTTAGTGTGCTATAAAGAATAAATTACAGTCGTTTGTAGGAAAACAGCTACACTTTGAGATCATAATATCAAGTGAAATTAAATCAAAGACACATGCTTAAATATCAGACGGTTTCTTATATAAGAAACTCATATGAGAGAAATAGATGAAAATATACTATCTCATAAGAAAATAGCTGGGTGTGGTGGTGCACACCCGTAATCCCAGCACTCGGGAGGCAGAGGCAGGAGGATCTTTGCGAGTTTGAGACCAGCCTGGGCTACAAAGTGAGCTCAAGGCCAGCCTGAACTGCACAGTGAGACCCTGTCTCAAAAAGACAAAAAGAAAAGCTATTTTTAAAAATATATAAATAAATATAAATATAAATAAGTATATCATTTTAAAATATATTTGAAATATATTTTTTAAATTAATATATTATAAAATATCTCATATAAGGAAATACAAATAAAAGTAAAAGAAATAAAAATCAAACACACATAAATTAAAAGGGCAAAATAGAAGGAAATAAGGAGACACACCTTTTGCCAATCTGAAGAGGAACAAGGTATGGGGAAGGGGCAGGGGGCGGGAGAGAGGAAATCGAAGGGGAGCGAGGTGGGGGAGGGGGAGGGAGGGAGAGAAACAGAACCTGAAAGAATTAAGATTCATTCTGTACTCAGCATCAGGATAATCACTGTGGGCTACAAACATGTACAATTAAAGTAAGTTTTTTTAAAAATCGGCACTCAAACTTCATATCCTTATTTGCAATAATCAATAGCAAAAAACTACCCAGAGGTCTCTTAACAAGTCAATGGTTACAAAAAATGCCAGCGTATCCATAGCACAGCGTACTAGTCAGCAATAGAGAGGAAGAACAATTGATAAACAGAACAACTTGGCAAAGACTCAGAGACACTACATAGAAAAAATAAATTCTAAAAGGGTACTTATGCATGGTTATAAAATAGAAAAACTTATGCAATAATGAGGTACTTAATGAAAAAACTCTAATTTTTAAGAACAGTTAAAATGTAAAACTATGCAAGGATAAAAATTTAACAATTTGTAAAATAGCATATTAACTTTATAAAATAGTCAAATAAAAATATTACATAACCCCCATTGCTTCCTGTATGAAAATAACTTTTTTCTTTTTCCACTACTCGGTATTCCCCAAATTGTCTGCAGTGACCCGCAGAACCTCTATCTAGAAATATAAAATGTATTAGTAGAAAACAAAGGAGAGTTGATTAAAGATTATGTAGCTCCATATTTATTAATGTAGAATGGCGTCCAGGTTTCACATAAACAACACAGTCACCCACAGATTGAAACTCTTCCTGTGATACAGATGATTGTACCCAGGACTTCACATACACGAGGCAATGCTCTCCCACTACGCTACTTCTCAAGCCCAGATTTACGTGTTTACTTTTATCTCTTTACTTTTTGAGATAGGATCTTGCTATGTAGTCTAGCATGGCCTTGCACTCAGGTGATGCTCCTGCCTCAGCCTTCTAAATGCTGGGATGACAGGAGTGCAACACCATGCCTGGTTCAAGGCTTATGTTTTTAAACAAGGATTTAAGTGTGTATTTGTGAATACGTGTGAGTATTAGTAAAAGTGGGTGGGAATGAATTTGTACACCGATGTTGATAGTGAATATACATACCTGTACATGCATTTTAAAAGACTAAGCAACATTAATAGTAATTCATATTGTCACATGGTGAAGATCTTTATTTTCTTCCTTATTTGGACCTTGCTTTTCTACCTTTTCAATTTCTTAAAAAGTACCCATCATGCAAACTCATGAAAAGATACTTTTAAAAAGCATTTGAAAAAAGATACACTTGAAAAAGCAGTATTTAAATTGTTAGTATAAACAGATCCAATTATATGAGCTGTACCAACAAACACCTTCACAGCTCATAAGAATAAAATTCTGGAAACATATCTAAAATGTGTTCTGATATGCTACTTTGCAAGTATTTGGGCAAATTTTGGAGGTTATGTCAAGACCAAGTTACCCCTAAGGCAAACCAAAGTCCTGTATGGAAAGATTTTTGTATTTATATTGTCACATAATTACCACTGCCAATAACCGCAAAAAGTTTCAAACACTGTTAGTTCATTCTCATGAACCTTATTGTTTATCATTGCTACTTGACCGACACTTATAACATACCTGGCATTGCTTTGTCACTGGGATGTCTGACCTCCCCGAGGCAGCGGATGCTATCATCACCGAGTATAGATGAATCAACTCATCTAGGGTTATGTAGTTCTGTCACAGAGTGCGCAAAAAAAATGTAAACTCACTTCTGTCTGACAGTGAGTCCTCTGCTTCTAACTGTTGCATTGCTGTCAGAAGACGCGCTATGCATCAAAATGAAACAGGAAAGCTACATAAAACTCACACTGGCCAATGTGTACATTCTAAAGAACCATGACTAAGAACATAGAATTTCCTCTTTCCTTCTTGCCACAAACCACGTTTTTTACCAATCTCTCTCAGGAAAATTTAAAAAAAAAACCTCTCTGTCATTGCCCCCCCATACAACTTTGCCCATGTCCTACTGGAATTCCCTAGCAAATAATTTCATTCTCTACGTGAAGATGAATCCAGGCCATCAAGTAATCATCTTGCATCTTAGCAAGCACAGTAGTGAAACATGTAAGTGACGACAATGAAAACCAAAAGCAGAATATCACAGTATCTCACTGCTACATCCAAACACCCTCCTCGTTCCGGGTTCCTTTTTCACAAGGCAGGGTTTTCAGATCCTCAATCTTACTCATAAAGGTTATGGAGGGCAAGTAACTTGTCTCTGATCACAAAATAAAATTCTTCCTAACTTAGTGGAGAGGGAGAGAATCTGAGACAGCCAGACAGGAAGACAGAAGCGTCTCACTACCCCGCAGCCCCAATTTCAGAAAAGTGGACAGAGTTCTAAGCTGTCTTTGACCTACTCTGCTTTCTGAGGAAGGCCGAGCCACAAGACTCCTAAAAATGCCTGCGGGGAGTCTCCACTCACTGACCTCGTGTCTGACTTTTCTTGAGCACCTGACCTACCTCACATGCTACTCTAAGCACTGCCATAGTTTCCAAATTTAGCGGAGCCTTTCAAAAACACGTTCTTAGACCTGACACAGCATAGAGCACATTTTCTCAACTCACTTATACGTACCTGAAAGAGGAAAGAGAAAGTGAGGGGCTGAAACAGAATAATCAGCATATGGGGGAAGGCCTGACTAGGTCAACCAGTTCCAAGTACAGGTACCGCACCCCTCACCTCAGGGTCCCAAAATGCCGCTGCCTTTACAGAGATGTAGCAAACGTTCCTACAGCTGCCATTTTTTCCAAATTCATGCAAGCATGGAATATACTTTTAATGTACTCTTAATGTCTCCAGAAAATACAACCTATAGACCATGCTTTGTGAAAGGCTAGGACTTTTTTTTCTTTGTTAGGAGGCCAGGGGTTTTTGTTAAACCTCTGCCTACGCCTCCTGAGCAAAAGTGAATTTGTACTAATGTCTCATTGATACATTATCCCTACTGATTTTCTTCTCTAAGTATCTACTTCAGATGTTGGAGCATCTGAATTTCAACTCAGCTGGCTAAATTAGCAGTCCATGCTTACAGACTGCAAAGCTTCTATTTAAATGGAAAATATAAAGCAGTAATCCTGACTGGAAAAGAAACCTTTTCTTGTGTGTCTCAGGTTGAATGCTTCACCAAATAACCAGACATTAAATGGGATATACATTTCCTAAATAGGCCAAAAATAATCTAAGTAACTTTTTTAAAAATATTGATTGCTGAGTCTTAGTGCAGACTTGCTAAATCAGAAACTTCTTTTTTAGTTTTGTTTTGCTTTCTTTTTTTGACACAAGGTCTCACTATGTAGGTTAGGGTGGCCTTAACTCACTATGTACCCCAAGCTGGCCTAAAACTCAGGGCAATCTTCCTGCCTCAGCCTCCCAAGTGCTGGGACTACAGACTTGCATCACCACACCCAGTTTCCATCAGAAACTTCAAGAGGCAAAAGTAAAACCAACCATCTGGTGCAGCTCAGATTATCTAATGAGTTAGGAGAAGATTGAAGTCCTTTTAATTCATCATGACAACTTCATCTAATTCACTGTCCCTAAAAGTTAGCTCTAGCCCCTTTACTGTGCATATTAAATCCAAATTTACATCATTTGCTTCATTATAACGTTACATATTCTAATATATCACTTCTTCTCCTCCCTTTATTCATTTCAATTGCAATATAATTGAAATATAGAAAGAAAATTGATTTCCATAAAGGAAAAAAGAAAGAACACTCCAAGGCCAAGCAAAATTAAACCATTCTGTATTGAATTAGTAGTTGAAAAACTCTGAAGATTCGTTGCCTCAGGTCTTCTCCAACCCAAACAAGCATTCCACACTTCAAAATAAACAAGAAAAAATAGCTTTTAATAATACGAGATAAAAGAGAAAGTAGGAACCAAAAGTTAATTCCAACTTGAAGGCCTTAATCATTTCCCAGGCACAGGTTGTTAACATAGTTCCTCGGCACTACCGAAGTTTTTTGTGTAGAATTCACCTTAAAACACCATTTCTGAAGCCTTAGAAACTTCAAGCTGAAGCTAAATGTAAATCTTTATCACTCAAAGTTACCTTTTCTTGAGGGAAAATGCAGGAAAAATACAAACAACTTAGAGAAAAAACATTCAATGTAAAAAGTACTGAGTTTAGAAACTGTTTTCCTGGAATTCCTTGGTATATTAAAATGACTTGAAGCTGGTGTGGTGGCTGAGGCCTGTAATCCCAGCACTTGGAAGGCTGAGGCAGGAGAGTTGCTACTAATTTAAGCCCAGCCTGGGCTGCAAAGTGAGTTTGAGGCAAGCCTTAACTGCATAGTGAAACCCTGTCTCAAAAATTTTTCTACATGCAAGTTTGTTACTTTCAATAAAGATTATCTAGCTAAAAAATAATTTTTTAAAAGTGTCAAATATGATTTGAAAATGTTTCATGATGCTTTTCCATTTTCAGGCTATCGTGTATAAAAGTTATCCCTCACAAGTATTTGCTCCTCTTAAATTTAGTATTTTTGTTTATATCTAATAACAACCAAAACTTCCTTATGATAAATTTCATTTTCATTCAAAGATAATCAGCTGTAAATCTTATGGTCACCATCACAGCTTCCCTTAACAGAACTCTGTCCTGCTGGGCATGGCGGTGCACACCTGTAATCCTAGCACTGGGGAAGCTGAAGCAGGAGGATCCCAGGAAGTTCAAGGCCAGCCTGGACGTTATAGTGAGTTCAAGGCAAGGCTGAGCTGCACAGTGGAGACTGTCTCAAAATAATAAAAACAAAAACAAAATAACAAAAGGGCTAAGGAAGTGGTTCAGGTTGAAAGCTGTGAGTCCACTCCTCGAAACAAAACAAAAAGCAAATACAGAGAAAAGCTTTTTCTCAAATCTACCTTTTTCATATAATGCAATAGAAAATTCAAGCTCTGCAAATGCACCTTTCTATCTTTTGCTAACTCTTAACCTCCTTTTGTGTGATTCTCACACCTGTGCAAATTCTATATGCTTATCAGAGTTCACATTCTGTTTCTGTCTACTTATGCTATTCAATTACTCTGATCCCCTCTCACAGAGATGATCTCATCCACAGGAAGCCCTGACACTGATTTCCCTCGAATTCAAAAAATAGCAACAAAACACAAACTTTTCATTTCAAGTTAAACCACTCGTACAATTTCGGCTAACAATGATTTCTTAGTGGTGTTATGATACTCAAGGCTGCGCACTCCCGGGCTAATTTATTTGAAGGAAACTTTAACTTCTGTGTTTTCTCTTTCCCACTTAGGTCCTCAGTTTTCCTCTCTATTTTCCCTTTAAGCACATAATTTCTATTTTGGTGGTTGGTGCCCACATATTCAAAAGTGGATGAACTGACTTGGGCAGAGAAGTTACTATGTTTTAAACAAAGTACAGGCCATTATAATTGACATCTTAAAATTGGGCAACAAATGGTTTAAGTCAGTAAAAATATGGAAACCGTTCAATACAGTTACCAGCGTAAGTATTTTGAAAACATTCCACAAGAAGCATAAAAACTAAGATTAGCTTTAGCGCTTGTTGTCTATTTATGAAATCACTGAGGTCACCTCCTCACGTGTCCCAAAGTTCTACATTATAAAAGAAAGGGGTTTGTGATTTCTAACATTGTTCCTGTGTTCTTTTCGATGTATGATACAACTATAGTCTTGAATTCTGAATGTTATAGGATAAATGTCCACAAACACACACACACACTCGCACATGCACACACACACTCGCACATGCACACACACAAGCACACACACACAAAACAATGATGGTTCTGTGAAGAAAAAGTTCTTTTGGATCACTGCCCATTCTGAGCCACTGACCTCACAGTCCCCCTTCTATGAATTACTAAGTTTGTTTTTTCTTTGTCCTTCACTGTACCCCCATATAGGCAGTTGTGGATCTGGGCCAGGCCCCTGAGACATAGTGCCTGGTCAAGGACCAGCTAAATTAAGGCCTAAGAGGGCAGACCCACCTGAGTGGGACAGGCAGAGGAGGGGCCTCCGTGGGATGAATTCAGGGATACCTGAACAAAGTAGGAGATTCAGATCTCCGCCTTTCTCTTGTGTCGGCTACTTGTAATGAAGGCAGCGTGTGTCTGCCCTCCCCGGAACTTGTGACCTTGGGGAGAGGGACATCCCAGCCCTGTGAGCCTGTTCCCGCCTGGCCCTCCAGCGCCAGCGTTCCCAAGGATGACTTTGGAGAAAAGCAGACACCAGACACCGCAAGGACTGAGATCCACGCCGGATACACGTCCACGACATGGGGACAACTGAGGATACACGAGGCTCGCTGGTGACGCCACAAATGCCTGAAAATACGTTGCTATGATGGCCGTCATAGCCTGTGTGCTATTTCAGCTGCTGCTTTGTTGGGGACCACAAAGTCACAATGGCTGGTTTTACATACTTCCCTACAGGATGAACAGAGACTAGTTTGGTGTCACAGCTTTTGAGATTTTCCCATTACCTCATTAGGGGTGAGCCATCCTCTCCCACCCACTAGTACTAAGACCGTAAGATTAAAGACACTCCAAGGCAAGATCCGCCTTACTGTAAGATCGCCACGCCCCGGCCAGTCATCCGAGGATCTCAAAAAAAAAAAGAAAAGTAAATCCAGTTCACAGGCATTTTCAGAGAAAAGTTCTTTTTGTTGTTGTTTTGTTTTTGCTACTGGGGATCAAACTCAGGACCTTACGCTTGCCAGGCAGGTACAGACAAGTTTCCTTTGGCTTGTGCTGCTGAGCTATATCCCCAGCTCTGTTTTCTTCTCTTTTTTTGAGCCAGGGTCTCAACATGTGGTCCAGGCTTACCTTGAACTCATTCTTTAGCCCAGGCTGGCACAGCAATCCTGCTGCCTCAGCCTCCCAAGTACTGGGATTACAGGCACGTGCAAACACAACTGGCCGCGAAAAGGTGTGAGGGGGTAACGGACGCAGCTCGTAAGCGCGTGCATACACAGACTGGCATTAAGGCCACCATTACCTATGGAAATTATACTGAGAAGTCCCTTCAAACCTAGTTTTTGCTTTTCTAGGGATGCAGCTTAACGAGTGACTTACAAATTTAGGTAAACAAGTTTGAGGAAAGAATACTCCAACCCGGAGTAGGGAGTATGGAACACATGCTTAGGTTCACTCCCACATTCTTGATTTTTTACTCCCCGCACACTGGAACACACACAGCCAGCTGGCCAATCCACATACGAAGAAGTCACTGCTCGTTCCTGGAGCAAGATAAATCCAGCAGCGAGTCCCACCTCCTTCTCCTCTCAGATCTCTACTAAAAACCAGGGCCCGGCAACCACTGTCTTTCACCTGGCCTACAGTAAAAATCTTCTGAGTCATTTCCTCCCATTTATTCTTCGGTCCCAGGCACAGAAGCCAAAATGATCATTTTAAAACAAACAAGATCATGAATTTCCTATGGAAAACTCTTCCTTGAGTATATACTGCAACTCAAGCAAAATCTAAATGCCTCAATGTCACCTAACTTGCTCTCCTAGTTCAAGTTCATCTCTGCCACTTTCTTACTTGCTATGTTCATGCTAGCCAAAAATGACAGCTTCAAAAGCCACCAAGCTCTTCCCATTTCCAAGGCCCTTAATGAAGCTTTTCTCCGGCCCAGAACGCATCTTTCAAAGCTGGCTCCTGGTCACCCAGTTATTACTATGGCACTTGCACGCCTCTTTACTCACATCCACACTACAATTTCATTCTCTTTGTCCCTTCCATCTGATAACCTCAACTTTCAGTTTTATTTGTTTTCGCTGTTTTTGGGTTTTCTTTGTCTTTTTGACACACGGTTTCTATGCAGTTCAGGCTGGCCTTGAGCTCACTTTGTAGCCCAGGCTGGCTTCGAACTCACAATGATCCTCCTGCCTCAGCCTCCTGGACTGCTGGGATTACTGGCAGTTTTGTTTGTTAATTGTGCATTTCTTCTACAGAAAATCTAGATGGCCTGCAGCTGTTTGATCTTATCTCAGTGCCTTGTAAAGCGGATAACAACAAGTAAGGAAGGGCAAGCTGAGTTTTTCTATTTCAGTCATCTACTAAATCCAAGGTACTCAGTGATAAAAAAACATTAGCTAGATCCACAAGAATCTGGTGAAAACTTGCACAGTGAACAGTAAGGCACTCAAAGTTTCTGAGCTGACTTCAGCAAACTTTGCTTTGTCTCTAGGGGACACACATGCATGGATTCACAAATTCATTTGTGGCCACTGCCTTTCATGAAACAGACTTTGTGCAGATTGGCTGTAACTGCAGGTGTACAGAAGCCCCCACCAAGCTTTTGTACTAGGACAGAAGTTTATGCTTCAATGGAGACAGTCAGAGATTTTTGTAACCTTTTTTTTGTGGTACTGGGGATCGAACTCAGGACCCTGTGCTTGCTAGGCAAGCGCTTATTCCACTGAGCTATATCCCCAGCCCCAAGTCAGAGACTTTTGAACAACATTTGTTTTTACTTTAAGAAAGGGCATCTGATTAACAGGAAGGGTGTGAGCCAAGGAGCGTCGCCAAAGATTATCATCTGAATACTACAGGCACAAACGCCTTTTCGCTATCACAGAATCAGTAGTGGAGGATTAGATTGTCCTTGATGATTCACATTTCAAAGGCACAGCCTGGTGGTGCTGTACGCCTTGTTCCTAAAATTACCTCCAGTAAAAGTAAGTCAAATACAATTAATGCTATCTTGCCTTACTTTTAGTAGTGCATGCAGCATGTAAGGACTGCACTTCATGTGAGGCTTTGATGTATGTACGTAACATCCTTTGCCCCTCTTTCCTGCTGTTCTGGTCCCATTTGTAAAACATCTATGTCCCCATTTTCTATTCTCTACCCCTGGGTTTCTCGTGTAAGAGACGCCTTACCATAGAAGCTCAAACATCTCATTTACTTCATTTACCATTATGGTCTCAAGGTGCAGCTATTGCCGCGTGTAGTGGCGCACGCCTGTCATCCCAGCACTTGGGAGGCTGAGGCAAGAGGATCATTGTGAGTTCAAGACCAGCCTGGGCTACCAAGTGAGCTCAAGGCCAGCCTGAGCTGCGTAGCGAGACTCTGTCTCGAAAAGACAAAAAGAAAAAAAGCGCAGCTAATTCTCTACAAATGACTCACATATATTCTCCCTTATCGCAGAGTAGGACTCCACAGCGAACAAGCACCTTTTGTTTATCTATTCCTCTACTGGTGGACACACAGCCCACTTCTAAGGTTGTAGCTATCATGAACTGTGCTGCGATAAACATGGTTAGGCATGTATCATTGTAATATAATGTAATCTTGTCCAATCTTACATAATATACTAGAATCTACATAAGTACTACTTCCACCAGTAGCCATTTCTTTGGTTTTGGGAGGAGGTTATAAGGAAACTTGAACCCAGGGCCTTTTGCCTTAGCTATATCCTCAACTCAATTTAATTTTAAGTCAGCAACTTGCTAAATTGCTAAATTGACTGGTCTGGGCTTGATCCTATCCCTCAGCCTCTGAGAAAGCGAGGGTTACATTTGTTCACATCTGTACCAGCTCTTCTTTCATTTCAAACTGTACCACCTTTGAAAAGAATTCTCCATTTACCTGTCCGTGTATTCCACCTCTCCAAGTGAAGCTTCCTAGCCAGGCATAGTGGTGCAGAGGTAGGAGGATCACAGGAAGTTTAAGCTCAGCCTGAACTACACGGCAAGACCCTGTCTCAATGAAAGACAAAAACCAAAAACGTTTCTTTACCGAATACATGCACCCCTAAAACCACGCTGCGCAACACACACTTTGCTATTGAGAATATAATCCTGGCTGGGCGCGGTGGTACACTCCTGTAATCCCAGCACTTGGGAGGCTGGGGCAGGAGGGTTGTTGTGAGTTCGAGACCAGCCTGGGGTACAAAATAAGCTCAAGGTCAGCCTGAACTGCATAGCGAGGCCCTGTCTCAAAAAGACTAAAAAGGAAATAATAATAATCCCACCTGTTCCCACTGTATAATTGGGAAATTGGTGTAGAGAGAGATTAACTATTGAATATTAATTTTAGTATTACCTCATGA
Organism: Dinomys branickii; assembly: GCA_004027595.1. Taxonomy (NCBI): domain Eukaryota; kingdom Metazoa; phylum Chordata; class Mammalia; order Rodentia; family Dinomyidae; genus Dinomys; species Dinomys branickii. Next base: position 53,349 of record PVLD010011584.1, read on the forward strand.
ATGTCAAAATCTTAACTTTAAAAAATAACAGCCACAGTCCAGCAGTCCCTCAGTCTCCTTCCTCCTACTCTGAGCCTTGTCTTCACTCTCCTAACCCCTGAAAGCTTTTAAATTTGAAACCATCCGATTTCATTCCTAAAGTTTTCGATGTTTGCTCTAAGTCCCAGAAAGGACCTAAAAATGTTAAGGTGAACTTTCATTAGCACATTCCGTTTGCTTTACCGTGATTCTTTTTCCATCCAAAACAATTCTGGAAGGGCCCAATTAAATCATTAAATTTCCTTTCTGAGTCGCTGAATAACATACTTCATCTAACCAGAGCAACACACTAGCCTAGAGCCCTAAGTAGAGCTAATCTCGATTATGAGGAAAAGTCCTTCTATTAATGTCGCCTCTCTTTGTCTCAAACTCTGAATCAACATGTTCAAGGCACAGAGCTGCAGGTGCTTCAAATAAAACCACAAAAGGCAAAACTACAGATCTCAGAACCCCAGTGAGGACACAACATCGGAGAAAGAAAACAAATCATTTCGTTTTCGGAGGATTGGGGGTAACATGGACAATGAGAACCAGAGGATTAAACACTTGCGAGAGCCACTGAAGTGACAGACCATGGACAGTCGTTCTCTGTACCCACCTTACACAATTCCGAGAATGAACGAGGCCAGGCCTTGAGCAGTAGAAGAGATTTAGACTTTACCCTACCCCCAGGGAGCTCGACAAGAGAGTTAATGACCCAGCATTACTCTGCTTCTTGAGAGTAACACAAACACACAAAGCACAGTAGAACTTACCTTCGAAAAGGGAGCCCAGCTGATACTCTCCACTGAAAAAGTGTGGCAAGGAGAATACAAACGCTCCCAGTCCTATCATAAAGGATGCAAACGCGAGCCATCTTGGCTTGTGTCCTCCTTCTCCGAAGAATGACACAAACACAGACAGCAAACAGAACGAAATGTCATAGCTTGAGGAGATCAGGCCCGTCAGGGAACTCTTTATTTCATAGCGCTTCTCAATAGTGGAAATGCTGATATTTACTAGGCCGTTTACTACAACACCTAAAAGAAGAGAGAAGGAAACACGTGTGTTACTATAACATCATTATGTAGATGATAGTGATTAACACGATGCGCTCAAGTTTGGTTGTTCATTTCTTTTGCTATTTGTACATGTGCTAGTCTTTACAGTGTCAAAGTTTCAAATTAAGAAAACCCAGTTTGAAAATCGATCTTCCTTTCAAATTGCTCACTGGGAAATGTTGAGATTATAAGCAAAACTCGTGCCTGCTACATAGTTAATTCGTCTTAATTCATTTTTCTTTAAATCACAAACGTGACGGTACAGTCCCAGCAAATCAGCGTGCTAGAGCTTCCAAGGGTAACGTACTTCTGAGGCCCCCTCTAGGAAGCACACAGAAAGTACAGGTGAGACCGCAAGCCCTCACAAAAATGTTCAACTGCTTCCTAAGCCTTAAGCATATCTATCAAGAGCAAGAATTTATATTGGCTTAGTTTTAGAAGGAGAAACTGAATTCTCAAACTTTAACTTTTTCTAAAGCTTTTCTTGATACTGAATTTATCATTGAGAAGATTCTGGGGCAAAACTAAACACATGCTGAAGTGAATGCAAGGCCTGCTGGAACTGTACAGCAAGGCCCTTTGCAGAAAAGCCACAAGCTAACACTCTTATTTGGACCACTAGTATTCTAAATCCCGTGCAAAGTAAAACATTAACACTTCATACACATAATAAATGACTAGAAGAAAAACAAGACTAAAAATTTAATTTTGCATGATTTGAAAATGCCCTGCCCAGATACAGACTAAATTTATAGGCATTTAAACATTGCTATCGCCAGGGATATAGCTCAGCAGCACAAGCACCTCTCTGGCAAGCACAAGGTCCTGAGTGCAATTCCCTTTACAAAAAATACATAAATAAATAAATAGACATTGCTCTAAATTGACAATAAAAAGAATCTAATTAAATTTTAACTAGTTACACCTTTGAAGAATGACTAAGAACTGTTTTCATTGGTAATAGCTACAGTACACATGTCACAATCTCTTCGAATGTTGCTTTATCAAAACTATCACTAAAGAAGGAAAAGAGGTGAAGAAATATAGGTTGAGTTATGCCCATGTACCAACTTCCCTGCACGGAATGGAAACGTTATGCACTGCACACATGCACTGATAAACTAAAGAAATATTTACAAATATGCATCTCAAGAAAATGGATAGAGCCACTTTCCAAAGCCCCAACATAATATTTGCTTTTTATGTCATAGAACCATAAAACAGTTAACTCCTGGGATTCCAAAACAAAGTACCCATAGTATCTATGAATGACACTTTTCTAAGGAAACACTTAACTTACAATACGAAAATTTCCCCACCCAAAATCCAACTTCCAAACACAAGTCACACTGATGCAAAACACAGTCACTAAAAATCACTGCCTTTCTCATGAAACATTCTCTTTGAAAATGAACGTGGCCACACCTCTGAATGCACAGCATCTTAGTCCAAGGCATCCCTAAGTGAATGCTAAGGTGTAAAATTCTAAGAACACTGCTTTAAAAAGAATTCCATGAAATGCTACGCACTACTTCTATTAGGAAATGCAGTAAATGCAGGAAAATAACAAGCACGTTAGGACATTCAGAGCTAAGGTAAAGCCTACTCTTTTAGCAATGAGAAATACAATCTGTCTAGTTTGGTTTTGCTCGCTCATTAAGAATCTATTAATATAGCACGGAGAGTGTCTTCCTGGGGTCGTGTTCGAGATACATGGAAATAGTGTTCTCAGTTACTGGAACTTGAACTGGAATCTGCCTTAATTCCCTTTCCTCCCGGACTCTGCCTTCCGAATTGCCTCTGGGTGGATGCAGTGCCAAGCTAAGGCTGACACCCTCGTTAAGAGTGCCAATCACATTTGGTAGTAATTTTAAACAATGCCTTATGTTAAATGTAAAATGACATATTCTTAATAATAGATTTTCAAGATTTTCTTTTCTTTTATGGGATCTTATGATACCTTCACTTTGAACTACATTCTCGGCGTTTTAACTTTTTTATTTTGAGACAGGGTCTGCCTTAGTTGTTAAGGTGCCCAGGCTGGGCTCAACCCTGTGATCCTGTTACTTAGGCCTCCGGGCGCGACACGCCTGCAAAAGCTTACCCGAAGAAACTTTTAAAGTCTGAGACAATATTTCTATTTCTGTTCCACTTTCTGACCTGTGCAAGCCCTTCACACTGAGATATTTCAAAAACTCTGATTTACGACAACTAGCGTGAAGAGATGAAGGGAGAGAAAACTTTAGAAGGGACAAGAAAAGTGTAAAGTGAAAAGGTGGTAGGGTAAATAACTCAGGCACAAATTTTCAGTGGAAGAGCAGAAGCAGACCCGCTATCCACAGAGAACTAGCATTTAACCAGGGCAAAGCCAGGGGCAGGAGTCCCGCGGAGAGGAGCGGAAAGAGCAGGAAGTGTGCTAAGCCCTTCAGTTTAGTTGCCCATCGACTGCGAGGAGAGCAACTTGGAACTCCCGCTGCAAAGTACTTCTTGGAGCGCACTGCTTCCCATCAACCCCTGGGGATTTAACAAGACATTCTGAGACCGGGTCTCCGACGGCCCCAAAGCGTCTACACACCCAACCCAAACGGAAGCCCGGCAGCGCCGGCAAGGCCCCCGCGCTGCCTCCCCATCGCCTGCGCGTCGTCGCCCCGCCGCGCGCTCCCCGGCCGCCTCCTCCGGGGGCTCACAGCCAGAGGCGTCCCGGGACGAGGCAGTGACTGCAGGGCTCGACCCGGGCTGGGTCCCCGCAGCGCCCGCACTGCCCCACGGCGGCGGCCCGCGCCGAACCCTCCGCGCCCCGCGCACCTCGGGCCGCAGCGCCCATCCCCGTCCCGGGAAGAGCCGGGCCGAGCGCGCTGCTCCGCGGACTGCGGGGGGGCGGCGCGGCGCGGGGCGCGTACCTTGCGTGACGGCCAGCGCGCAGTAGTGCAGCAGGAAGCCGGCGGGCGTGTTGCAGCGCCGCAGGCAGCGCGGGGCGAGGCGCCCCCACCCGCACGGCCCCTCCTCGACCTCGGGCCCGGCGGGGGCCCCAGGCGGCCCGGGGGGCTCCGGGAGCTGCGCCTCCTCTGGCCCGGCGGGGGAGACCTCGACCTGAGACGGCGACGCGGGCGAGCGGCGCGGGGCGTCCGGGCTGCAGGGCTCGAAGGCCGGGTTCTCGACGCCCTCGGCGACCAGCATGGCGGGAACCGAGCTCCGACTCCGCGGCCTGCGCGGCTCTTGTGCGGCCCGCTCGCTGGCCCCTCCCCGGACAGGTGACGGCGCCCCCGTGCGGGAAACGGCCGCCTCCCGGCCCTGCGACCTCCTGGCGCGCCGCGGTCCCGCCCTTCCTCTAGGGGCTGCCGGGGCGCGCGGCGCCCACCTGTCGCCGGCCGGGCGGGCTGGTGCAGTGCGCAACGCGGGCGTGCGACTTGGCCGCCCAGGGGAGGAGCGAGAGCCGCGACCTGCCGCGAGCCCGGAGACCGCGAGCAGACGCTGCGAACCCGGGCAAGTTCCCCCTGGGTTCTGAGACAGAGCTGTAAACACGCTTGCCTCCGGAGACCTTTGAAGAAAATAAAGAAAATACCCTGCGGTTTTCTTCCTACCACGCCAGGACTCCTGGACTCATAGGAATCAAGCAGTCAGGGCTATAGTGTTTCAGGTTTCAGGAACGTCCTCACAAGCTTTTACCTGTCCTCCTCCCTGGAACTGAAAATCCACTCCCTCCGGGTTACCGCACCATGAACGCAAACCGCGACCATCGCTGTTGGTTGTACTTCCCTCAAACTGAAGGAACAGAAATTAAGAAAAGGTGAAAACATGACGTTCTGTGGTCGCACGTTGCATACCTACGATCAACGACGATGATAATCATGAGAATAATTTCTGCTTGTGGCATAAAAACGCTTTGACGACCCCAAGGCTATTGTGGGATACTAATTATCATTCATTCATTCTTTCAAGTCTCGTCAGAAATTTTCTTCCATGGGTGCTAAACACCTAGTCTCTCGGGGTCTGCCAACACGTGACCACGGGCGAGCAGTGCACCTCTCACGGCGCTCACATCTCAATAGGAGACAGCAAAATATAACGCAGAGCGCTGCGTACATAGTATGAGGAATAAATGTCACCTTGTGGCACTTTTACTTCAGTTACATCTGCTGTCTTTATTGAGTCGAGATATATATATATATATAATATATATAATATATATATTTTATATATATATTTTATATATATTATATATATATAGGTATATCTATATCAGTCTGTCTATATTGTGTCTTACTTTTAATAGAGATTGTTTCCTGTTCCCTTACAGGTTAAAAACAGGTGGAAATAGGAACTGATATTTCAAATGTTTGCTCTGTATCCCACTGTTGACCCTCACATGAGCGTAGTGAGTGTTATCTGTGCTTTAACCATTGAGGAAACCGTACCCCCAGGAGCACCGGCAGCCCTCCCAAAGTCACTGTGGCCGGCCCTTTGTTAAAGATTTGAAATCAGTTCTCCTAGCTTGAACTTTGCATTTTCTGTCATTTACTTCATACATCTCTTTGGGTCAGCATTAAGGCATAATCATTCCGAGAGATCAAAATGCATATTTATCTCAATTATGGATTTTTTTAAAACATGAATGCTGTTCTCAGTACCTCAGATGTTGAAGGGATACAAACTATGCTCAGTGTGTACTCTCACTGGGCTTTCTTTAGACAGAAATGGACTCGAAGTAAATATCTAAAGATATACATAGGTAACACCATTTTATCTGTGCAATATGAGGTAATTTCCCTGGCCAGGAAAGTTTGCTCTGATAAGATATGATTAACATGCCATCATGGCCAGGAGTGGTGTAATCCCAGCACTCAGGAGGCTGAGGCAGGATTGCTGAAGGTTGAGGCCAGCCTGGGCTACACAGTAAGCTCAAGGCCAGCCGGAACTGCATAGTGAGACCCTGTCTCAAAAAGACAAAAACAAATAAAAACAAACAATCATGACTTAAGACTATTTTGCAGCTCTAAATAAACACATTCAAAATATAGTATCAAACCAGAGCACCATAGGGCACTGAAGTCCATACTTGATTCTTACGATGTTCGAGCGCAGGGTTTTGTTCAAAGACCAGCAAGAGGACGTTGCTTCATCCTCAGTACATCTTGCTCTTCCTGAAGGTGTTACCAGCAGCATTTTCCTGTAACCTTGCATTCTTTGTGCCGAAATGATCATGGAAGGAAGGAGATTCAGGTTTGCAACACAGATAAAGAAAACAGAACAAAAAAAGAACTTGATTGGTTTAGTCTCCAGTGATTCTCTGGAAAATCATATTTTAAACTAATTATGCACACAATCTGTGGTAAATCTGTCTGTATGCATAATGTCAAAATGCATCATGTTAAATTTCAGAAGATAATTGATATCTTGCTATTCTTTTAGTGGATTTCATTTGCTATATTTTTAAGGGTAAAGAATAGAGAAGCCAGGCGTGGTGGTACACACCCATAATCCCAGAACTCAGGAGGCTGAGGCAGGAGGATCACTGCCAGTTTGAGACCAGCCTGGGCTACAAAGTGAGCTTGAGGCCAGCCTGAACCTCATTGCGAGACTCTGCCTCAAAAAGCCAAAAAAAAAGAAAAAAGAAAAGAAAAGAAAAAGAAAGGAATGGAGGCGAAGAAAACATCTAATTTTTAAATCGAAACTTCCTGCGGCTATCATTCTCTGCAACCGCTCTTCCCTACCAGGAACTGCATAAGCCAAGACAAAATAGTTTAGTGACAAAAAGCATCAAGATTATCGCATTGGGGCTGGAGATACAGCTCAGTGGAATAAGCTCTTGCCTGGCAAGCACAAGGTCCTATCCCCAGTACCGCAAAAAAAAAAGATTATCCCACTAACACCCCTTGCTCTAGTAAAATAAAATAAAATTAGAAGGATCTTGACTCTCCCTCAATGCAAATGCAGGCAAATGCAAATATTATTGAGGTTAATTTTAAGACATAAAAATAACTACAGCAAAAAGAATTACTATATCTTGTCAATTTCAGCCTTTTAAATTGAGCTCAATGCTTCCTATTAAGTACCATAAAGTATGCTTCTGCTAGAAATAGAAAAACATAACACCAAAGAAAGCATTACTGGATTTACATGTCAAGAGATGTCATGAACTAGAAGAAAGCATCCTGTTGTAAATTTGTGCTCAGGGCATTACTTCTAAAATGTATTTCTAGCCGGGTGTGGTGGCGCACGCCTGTAATCCTAGCACTTGGGAGGCTAAGGCAGGAGGATCTTTGTGAGTTCCAGGCCAGCCTGGGCTACAAAGTGAGCTCAAGGCCAGCCTGAACTGCATAGTGAGACCCTGTCTCAAAAAAACAAAAAAAATTTCTTTTCAAGATTTGATTTTGATGCCTAGAAAAATCTTCAGTTAAAAGGAGAAAGATGTATACAATCTGAAGAGAAACCAGAGTTATCTTCAGTCAGTTAATCTTGATTGTCAACCCCACTAGCTCGCAAGATACCTGCAAGGTCAGTGAAGCACACTTCTGGGGGGGTGTGGGGCGGTGACTGAGAGACACTGAGCTCCTTGGCCTGGCAACTGAAAGGGGAAGTCCTCCCCTGGGTGGGGGGGACCACACAGTCGGCTTGCGGCATGAGTGACAGAGAAGGGGAGGTGGGGGAAGCCAGCCCACTGTGCAAGCTTGCGTCTGCAGGAGCAGGTGACCTGCTGCTGCTGTGGCCACCTGTGGGCGTTGGTCTCAGGCTTCTTCCTCCTTTCAAAGTGGACTCGCACTACTGACCCTCCAGGGAGCCCTGGCCTGCGGCTTGACTGGAGCTGCATCCTCGGTCTTACGCGCCTTCCAGCTCCTCGGGCTGAGCAGCCACTGCTGGACCTTTCGCCTCTCCAGGGTCCAGGGGCTCTCATCCTCTACTCTGATCCTACAAACCACCTTAGTAAATCCCGTTGTGATTTTATATACATTATGGATATGATTAACAATTCAGTTCCTTTTCTCAGGTTATTAGTACATCTTTGCAGTACGTAATGATTACATTCCTCGCGGGGCGCTGGCCTGTGTATAGAACACATCTTCATTCTTTATTCATCGCTTCCCCCTCCGCTCCACAGCCCCTCCCTCCACCTCTTGGCTTCCTTCTTTTTGTGAAAGGTCCCTCTCTGTATTTCCCATTATCTGTCTTTTATTGTGCACTTTCTTTATACATTGGGCATCTCTTATAAGAGAAACCATGTCAGGTTTAAACTTGTGCATCTGATTTATTTCATTTAACATTACGGTCTCACCAGGAGTGGTGGTGCAGGCCTGTAATCCCCGCACTCAGGAGGCTGAGGAAGGAGGATTGTTGTGAGTTCAAGACCAGTTGGTCTTCCAAAACACAAAAAAAGTCCTGATGGCTCTTCAGCCATCAATCACTCTACCAACCCTACTCATCCCCTTAACCCCATTAGTTATTACCTTCAATTAACTCCTTAATATGAAGGAAATTAGGTTAAATAGACCAAGAGCCTTCAAAGCTCTAAGCAAATAAAACATTATTTATTTCCTGAACTAAGGGCTGTAAGCCTACAATCTTACATCAACTGAACGCAAACCAGACACTTTAATTAAGCTAAACCCTCACTAGATTGGTGGGCCCCAACCCCATGAAACTTTAGTTAACAGCTAAAAACCCTAATCAACTGGCTTCAATCTACCTCTCCCACCTAAAAAAGAAAACAAGGCGGGAGAAGCCCAAGCAGAATTGAAGCTGCTCCTTTGAATTTGCAATTCAATATGAAAAATCACCTCGACACTATGGCAGCAAGAGATTTACCTCCGTCTTCAGATTTACAGTCCAATGCTTCCGTGCTCAGCCACACTACCTAATTATGTTTATAAACCACTGACTATTCTCCACTAACCACAAAGATATTGGTACATTATATTTACTATTTGGTGCCTGAGCTGGTATAGTAGGAACCACGCTTAGTATATTAATCCGAGCTGAACTTGGTCAACCAGGAACATTACTAGGTGATGATCAAATCTATAACATAGTTGTCACCACCCATGCATTTGTAATAATCTTCTTCATGGTCATGCCTATTACAATTGGAGGATTCGGGCACTGATTAGTTCCCTTAATAATTGGAGCCTCTGACATAGCCGTCCCATGAATAAATAACGTAAGCTTCTGACTCCCACCCCCTTCTTTCCTACTTCTCATAACATCATCAATAATTGAAGCTGGAGCTGGAACAGGATGAACCGTTTACCCACCTCTAGCTGGAAACTTAGCACACACAGGTGCTTCCATTGATCTCACAATCTTTTCCCTTCACCTGGTAGGAGTCTCATCAATCCTCGGAGCTATCAACTTCATCACAACAATTGTTAATATAAAACCCCTTGCTGTAACACAACATCAAACACCACTATTCGTATAATCCAGACTAATCACAGCCATTCTTCTCCTACTATCCCTTCCAGTATTAGCTGCTGGCATTACAATATTATTGACAGACCGAAACCTAAACACTACTTTCTTTCACCTGGCAGGAGGTGGAGACCCAGTCCTTTATCAACACTTATTCTGATTCTTTGGACACCCAGAAGTATATACCCTTATTCTCCCTGGATTTGGTATGGTTTCTCATATTGTCTCATATTATTCTGGAAAAAAGAACCATTTGGGTATATACGAATAGTCTGAGCAATAGTATCAATTGGATTCCTAGGATTTATTGTGTGAGCCCACCACATATTTACCATAGGTATAGATGTTGATACCCGAGCATACTTTACCTCTGCTACAATAATCATTGCAATTCCAACCGGAGTAAAAGTATTTAGCTGACTAGCTACCCTACGCGGAGGAAGCATCAAATGATCTCCAGCTATCCTATGAGCTTCAGGATTTATTTTTCTCTTCACCGTTGGCGGATCAACCGGAATTGTCTTAGCTAACTCCTCCTTAGACATCGTTCTACACGATACATACTACGTAGTAGCTCATTTCCACTATGTGTTATCAATAGGTGCAGTATTTGCTATTATAGGAGGGTTTGTCCACTGATTTCCACTTTTCTCCGGCTATACCTTAAACCCCATATGAGCAAAAACACACTTCTTTATTATGTTTATCGGAGTAAACCTAACCTTTTTTTCCCCCAACATTTCTTAGGTTTATCTGGAATACCACGACGATATTCTGATTACCCTGATGCATATACACTCTGAAATATCATCTCAACTTCAGGGTCATTCATTTCATTAACCGCTATAACAGTTATAATCTTTATAATCTGGGAAGCTTTCATATCCAAACAAATAGTAACAAAAATTGAATTAACCTCTACAAATTTAGAATGGTTTCATGGATGCCCTCCCCCATACCGCACATTTGAGGAGCCCTCTTACATCAAATCTTAATTTCAAGAAAGGAAGGAATCGAACCCCCAAAAACTAGTTTCAAGCCAGCCCCATAACCTCTATGACTCTCTTTACAGCCAAGGTATTAGTAAAAACATTACACAACTTTGTCAAAGTTGAATCATTGGCTGAACTCCAATATACCTTCATGGCATATCCTAACAAATTAGGCTTCCAAGATGCTACCTCACCCGTAATAGAAGAACTCCCATACCTTCGTGACCACACACTAATAGTAGTCTTTTTAATCATCACGCTAGTGTTATATATCATTTCATTAATACTATCCACAAAACTTGCTCACACACATACAATAGACGCACAAGAAATCAAAACCATCTAAACAGTCCTACCAGCAATCATTCTAATTTTCATCACTCTGCTGTCCTTACAAATCCTTTACATAATAGACGAAGTTAATAACCCACTATTCACAATAAAAACTATAGGACATCAACGATACTGAAGCTATCAATATATAGACTATGAAGAACTAAATTTTGACTCATATATAATCCCTACAACAGAACTAAAACCCAGAGAACTACGACTTCTAGAAGTTGATAACCGATTAATTCTACCTATAGAAATACTGATCTGTATCCTAATCTCATCCAAAGACATACTCCACTCATGAGCTGTACCATCATTAGGCCTAAAAACAGATGCAATCCAGGTCGACT
>PVLD010011585.1:0-43871 GCA_004027595.1 Dinomys branickii
TTCCCTACTATCTTATCTATAATTTGATATTTCCTTTAATGTTTTTGTGTTAACTAATGTGAAGATAACTATGTAATACAACATCCAGTTCTAATTCCCTACTATATTCTGTATAACTTTGTATTTTCTGTATTGTTTATGGCTTTTCTGGTTCATATGTCTCCATTCTTTTGTCTTTAAAATAAAATTTAAAAAAAATTTTCTTACACTGAATAACTCAGGTATTATAATACTTGCTTACACTAAGACACTCACCAGTGCTAGGGAATAACCATCGCCTAATCTATTAATATACACCCTCTGCATGTCTTCTTTTTTCCCTCCCCTCTGTCTCTCTAAGGATTGTGACTTGGACCAGTAGCAGGATTAGATTGAGAATGGCACATCCCAGCTAATGTTCTGAGTTTTTACAGCTAAATAGCTCTTGTTTGATTACCAAGGGGGTTTGGCTGTGGTCAAACCCTACATAGTCAACTCATCTAATGTTTTCTTTCCTTGATATGGGCTAACATCTAGGTATTGGAAGAAGCAGGAACCTACTTCTATTTTCACTTGCTTAGAAACTTGACTGTCAACATTTCACAATACTTTCATCTATTTATATCGTGTATCCCATAACATCAGTAATGAGAAGTGTTTTATACCCTGATGAAATTTCAGGCATGACTCTGATCTGACAGTAACATAAATGAGTACATTTCAAAAAGAAAGAACAAATGGAAATGTCTTAATTGTGAAAAGATCCGACACATTTTCCTTCATGTTGATGAGATGGAGCTCCCTCATTGCATTAGTGGGGGTCAAGAATCAAAGGAGGTTGACAGTTGGCTGATGCCCACGTCTAGCCACTAAATCATTGTATTCATTCGAAGACCTCCTAGGTGCTCCCATTAAACCCATTCAGCTCTTGAGGTAATATATGTACTGTAGGCCGTGGCTGTGCTCACGCTGCTCTCCCAGAACACTCTCCCAGGCTCAGAGCCTTCTAGGTTTTCCTTTTAAGGTTTTATATGGATTATGGATGGAGCCCAGAAACAGAAGCTGCGCAAAGATACTTACAATATGATAGAATGTGATGTGTGTATATATTTACATACAGTTTTATTGAAAATTACATACCAAACTCACAGTCATGATTGTCTCTGGGAAAGGTTCAAGGGAGATAGGACTAAGGCAGGCTGTCAGAGGGGACTTTATCTCTAAAACTGTTTAGTTTATGTTGTTTAAAGATGTGAAATCTCTACTGATTTGGAATGGGGTGAGATATTGTCATATCTTTTGAACAGCTCTGTTATTTTTCAAATTAATAAATAGACAAAGTGATAGAGAAGGCATTAATTGTACAGGATCTAAACAACGAAACAGTTTTAGAGATAAAGTCCCCTCTGAAACCTGCCTTAGTCCTATCTCCCTTGAACCTTTCCCAGAGACAATCATGACTGTGAGTTTGGTATGTAATTTTCAATAAAACTGTATGTAAACATATACACACATCACATCTGCCACTTACTACATAACCAGGGTAAAATCCCAAGTGTTCCACTTTCCTGCTCTGCAAAATGACGCTAACAAATAAAATGTGCTCTATTGAATTATGAGAAGTAAAATGGATAATATATGAAAAATGCTCAGACTAGTGCTAGTATTTTTAGAAATTACAATGAGCAATTAACTTTTAATATCTCAATTTTTCTGGAGGATTGTCCCTTTAAATCAAAAGAACTTGTATGTGAGGAACAGAGAGAGGACGGTTAGTGGGTGTGGAGTGCAACTGAACCCTAAAAAAGCTCCTAGTGTTCGGTAGTACAGTTGAATAACTATGGTTCACAAGAATTAACAGAATATTGTGTAATAGCTAGTAGAGGATTTTGACTGCTCCCAACACAAAAACTGATGTATATCTGGGACACAGATATGCCAGTTACCCTGATCTGCTCATTACACTTCCTTTAGATGTACTGATATTTTGTACCCCATTGTATATATACCACAAATATATATAATTGTTCCACTTCGATTTAAAGTGAAAATATATTTTCAAAACAAAGAACTTTTATGAAATAGGCATTACTAGAAAATATGGAAGCAATGTGCACATAAAACAATTATAAACATATTTAATTATTTATGGAGGCCAGAGAATTGGAACTTCAGTAAAACATATCCATATCCCATCCCAAGCACTAGGAGGGAGCTTCTTTCTAACTCACTATTTTACTTTTCAGTTATTGACCCACCATAGTCATTCAGCTGTCTAATCTTTCTCTCTTCTATTTTTTATTCCATCTTTCTTTTTAGCTCTGAATGTGCCTAGCACAACCCAAATAGTCTGGAACACAAACACGGCCAGTATGCATTTCTTGCTCCGGCGACAGGAGCTTTAGTCTTAACTGAAAGGCTGGGTGGATAGTGTGACATGTGCTTTACTTTCAGCAGACTTGTTAATATCAGCTCTGAATTTTTCATGACGGCTTTGGTAACCTGTAGCCTGGAGTTGAAGCTCTGGGGGTTTCCACCACAAAGAGGTGGATCAGCTGAGCTCTCACTTCCCATCTGGCACTGGGTGACAGGGACAGTAAGGGGGGCTGCAGGAGACCTGGAGGAGAAGAAAGCTGATGTGGGACAGCCATTGTCGTGCATCAAAGGCTAAACATGTGCTGTTTTATGGACGTATCTTTGAGACACTTGTGTATCGCTGGCCTCAGAATATACTTAGCTGATGTGTTTAGCTTTGTAGTCACAAGACAGCTGCTGCTCGTGTAAGTAATACCGTCTTACACAGTGGCATCCTGATTTGCCAAACCAGACTGAGTACTGCTCTTGGTGCCTGTGTTGTGCAGCCTGGCATGCTTCCTATGTCCCCACACAGGCAGGTGGCCACGTGTGGCACACGCAGGCACACACCACGGAGATTTGGGGCTGTTTGAAATTGAAAACCATCTACCCTGCTTCCTCAAGGTAGTAAGGGAAGTTCAAGCTTCTCACAATAGCTGGAATTTTGTGTCCAAAAGTTTGAGGGAGTAGGAGACCCACATATACTCACAGGTAAAAAGCCAAATGGGTAAAATAGTTTTTTTTTTCAAGAGAAGACAGAATTTGAGCATTTTCCTTTCTTGAGTTACATGGTTCTAGCATGTTTTTCTACTGGAATATGCAGTAAGATTGCAAACTACAGTGATGTTTAAATTGTAAAAATTACAGTAAAAGATACATGATCATTAATCTCTCTCCAAACACCCCTCCTCACTTCTAATGCACTTATCCCTTCATACTCGCCGCTTTCTGAAGCACTTCTGGAAGGCCTCTTTTATGAGTGTCTTTAATTGTGCTATTGTGGCAGCCTTGATGTCCTGAGCCAGTTAAAATTGTTTAACTTTCATGGTCATTTTGACAAGGGGGAAGAACCAGTACTTTCACAGTGCCAAATCCAGTGAATAAAATGGATGAGGGCACACCTTAAGGTTTTTATGGCAAGCCTGCCTTTTCAGTGGATGGCACTTAGCAGCAGCCATGATAGATAGATAGATAGATAGATAGATAATTTTTTAAATCATACCCTGTAAAGACACTCGTGAAAAAAGACTTCCAAAACTGGTTCAGAAAGTGGCAAGAAGGATGGGATAAACGTGTTTGAAATGGGGGACGGGTTTAATGTAAATGTGTCTTTTACTGTAACAATGCTTTAAATTTGAACATTTAGTGTGAATTTTGAGCAAACTTTGTATAGTTGCCCTCTTAAGTGAGTAAAGATGGATCACTGTATACTTATTCTCTATTTTCTTATTCTGCCAAGAACAATGTGAGTAAATAATCCTTAATTTGTACACTCTAAGAAAAATAATTTTGTAGTTGTAACACTCTAACCCTGAATGAGAAACAACGAAGACGAGTGAATATATATATATATATATATATATATATATATATATATAGCTGCTAGGAATTTTTATAATTCTTCCTCAATGGAAAGAACCAGAACAATTTTTGAACTAATTCATACTTGAGTTTTCTTACTTTTGTTTTCATTTTGCCACTTCCATATTTCTTTTACTTTGAAATACATTTCATTGATGATTTTCTGGTGGGGGGGAGTGGCTGTAGTGTTAGAAACTCATTAACATTTATTAATGTTCTTACATTTAAAAAGATCTGATATAGATTTGGCTTTCAATATAAAAATGACATCATAGTGGTATAACAATGTGTACATTTACAGCAAAGTGACAGTAACAGAACAGCTACATATACATGTTACAACAAAAGTTAAAATAGAAAGCAACTACAGTTACAACCCTGAACTTGGTAGACTTGGATGATAAAGTCTAACCTTGGAGTGACTCCTTTCCTATGAAACCTGCACAAGAGTATCATGTCTGTTCTTTATACAAATGACCCTGTTCACCGTCCTGTAAGAGTTGTGACTGATGATGTAACAATTTGAATTTTCACTTTTTCTATTATTTTATCATGAAAATAATAACAATAAGTAACCACTGACACCAATCTATTTATCCTGTAACATTTGTAGCCAATATGCACCCCTGAAAATTGGCCATGTAAACCCCAATGAAGTGTTCCCTGAAATTTGCAAAATGCAGAGTCTCTTCATTCTCTAAACTGTCATAAAACTTGTGCTGCACCTTTTGTACAGAAATTATCATTGCCTTCTGCGTATGATTATTTGTACACAGGCTTAGCTCCAGAATGGACTTCAAAACAAGTTTGAGGGCTGGGGATATAGCTCAGTGGAATAAGTGCTTGCCTAGCAAGCGCAGGGTCCTGAGTTCGATCCTCATTACCGAAAAAAAAAAAAAAAACAAGTTTGAGCTCCAATGTGCAGTCCACCTCCCAACCATTCTATGAACTGGCAGAGCTTCCCCAAGATCCTCTAAGTCTTAATTTCCACCTCGGGAACTGGAGGTGCCCACATCTGTCTCATGCACTGTTGATAGGGATGAATGGGATGCCAGTAAAGGGTCGCGGCCAGTGTCTGCCAGGGGACTGGACTGGCATTGGCTCCACACCTCCTTCCCCTCCCCAACAGCAGGGTTCTGGGTGATTGATGTTCATACCCTTCATGGTCCTTAGCAACTCAGCTGGCCTAGCATGGGCAAAAGAAATCTCTTACTCTTAAAATTGGTAATATACACTAAAATGTCCATACTTTATAGGAATCTTATTTACTATGTTTGAGAAGATGATTATATCTTATAAAAGTAACTTCACACCTTTGGGATGTGTTCTCTTATCTCCTGGAGGACAAAGTTTAGAAAAATGTATTTTATCTTCAACTTCTAGAAAGTAATCCTTTCCCTTTAAACCTATGGCTTCTCTCAGAGATATAAAAGTGAATGAATGAACTTTCTGCTTCAAATTAAAAAAGGCATCATTTTACTTGAAAATATTCAAACATAGGTTTCAGAGTGCACATAGAGAACTTCACTGTCCCTGTTCCTGAATTACACTTCATGTATTCATTAAACAAATGCATTCAAAAGTCAACTATATGCCAGATGTAATTCTAAATCCTGGAAATGTACAAGGAGTGTGCATACAAACTTCATAATGTCTTGGGATTTACCTTTGAGTAAAAAAAGGAACAAACATTAAGATAATACCAGTTAGTAATTAATGATACATGGAAAAGAAAAGACGGCAAAGGGGTGCAGGGTGATTGGGCAAGGATGTTAACACACTCAGCAGTACCAGAGAGAGAGCCCCCTACCTAGGAGGAGGGGAGAAGTGGCTGCTTCGTGGTGGGAAGACTGCAAAAGACTTGTGCATTGCCACAGCACCTTCTGTATGATAACAAGACCCAGATTGTTCTATCCTTAGCCCACCATTCAGATCAATACAGGTTCAAACACCAGCATCTTGGCTACGGATGTTTGCATTTCCCTAAGGCGTCCGTGACACTTCTGAACAGGCAGGGCTCTCTAAGCATCATGGTACTTTCCTGCCATGAAGTGGGACACCCCAGTCTTGAAGTCAGACAGGAACAGTGTTGGCCTCAGCAGAAACAGGGAGCCAAAGCAACTTTGCCAGCTCATGAAAGGAGTCATGGCTACCACCGGAGCTTCTCTTTCAGAAATGTTTGCCTGGGAGCCCAGCAAGCACGTGCAAGGAGACCCAAACTGAGGGCAGAGGCAGAGGAAGGCCTTCCAGGTGACTGCTGGGGCCTCGGGCCACAGGAGGCACCCACTGCAAAGTGCAGACGACTCCAGTCACTGCCCTTGGCTCACCCTACTAGGTGGTGAGGGTGGCAGAAACAAGCTGCCTTCTGCCAAACTTTTCTCCAGTTGAGTTCAGAAGTAAATTAAGGTCACTGCTCCTTTGAGCCACTACACTTTGAGGTGTGCTGCTTTAAGTACTAAATAAACAAGATGGGTGACTATTTTCTAACTTGCTAGGCAGCCTTGCCTTAAAGGAGGGAGTGGAAAATGCATATGAAGTTTGTGGAAACAGTAGAAATAAAGGCAGTTTGGGGCAAATGTCAGTTCATAGGTTTCCAGGCTCATCTCAGTTGTTAAAAAGTTTAGTAGCTTGGATGTTCTATGACACCACAACAGCATATTACAGCAGAACAATCAGAAGTACAGTGTGATCCAGCAGACCTGCTGGTGTAAAGTTCTTTTCTCTGAGGAAATGTATGTATAAAACACACTTTTGGATAGTCATTCATCTCTGCAACAAACATTTACCAAGTTTTGGTGTGTCCTGGGGAACTTTGCTAGGTGCTGGGAATGCAGTGCTGAACATTCATGCCTCGTGGAGTTTGTATTTTGAGAAATGAGAGCAGACAGACAGATAGAACATGAACAAGTCCATAAGTGAAAGATACAAAATACCACTTGGAGACAAGTGGAGGAAAATACCAGAGATCAAACAGGGGCGAGGGGAAGGAGTGAGGCAGGAATGAAAGCACACAGGTGGAAACACAGAGGCTCACTGAGATGATGGCATGAAACACGTCCTGGAGGAAATGAAAAAGTCTGTGTTGGAAAGCATGTCCCTGAGGAGAAGGGACAGAAAGTGCAGAAGGTAAAAGCGAAAGCATAGTGAGATGTCTTACACCAGGTGAGAAGTCAGGCTGCTGGCACCTGACCGAAGAGAAATCCAGCAGATAAAGAGAACAGGGTGGGAAGCAGACCGACTGCAACCTTCTAGGCTGTTGGGACTTCGAGTTTCACTCTGCATGACAAGTGAATGTTTTGGAGAAGTTAGAACAAAAACATGGCATGCCGTAACTCGAGTTTCAAACGATTCTTCAGGATGCTGGAACGAGAATACATACTATTTTGTGTATTGCAGAATATACAGTACAAAAAAAAAAAAGAATATACAGTACAAAGTAACGTATTAATTATATATTAATATTATATTATATCAATTAATACACAGTGTCTTGTATGTCAAGTGGAGCTAAGGAATAGATTAACCAAGCAAATGAACATTGTAATAGAATGGTAAAAAGTGATTGAATCAGGACAGATTTTCATGGCAGAATAGAATTTACTGAGAGATTAAGTAGTTTAAGGGGTGTGAGCAGAAGGTTTTTTTTAGGTTGAGCTGCTAGAAGAATGAAGCTACTATTTGCCTGGTTGGTGAGCACAGTGGGAGAAGGTGCTTTGGTAGGGAGGACAGGAATCCTGGACATGTTAGATTTGATGTCTATTAATTATCATGCTTTGAAGTTTAGTAAAAAGTCAATGATCAGTCTGAGAATTTCTCAGCACTCAGATGGTTTGTCAGGCTGGAAAATGCCAAGGCTTGTTCTGCTCTGTTCTGTTTCAGGACAGGGTCTCCCTGTGTAGCTCAAGATGCCTCTGAACTCACTACATAGCTCTGACTTCCAGCTCCTGGCAATTCTCCTTCCTCAACCTACAAAGTACTGGGTTTGCAGGCCTGTGGGTCACCCTCCCCAGCTAAATCTTATGCTTTTTATGGAGACTGACATAAATAGTTATGAAGGGCAGCCTGATGCTAATCCTAATCCATATTTTCACACATTGTATATCACTGGAAAAATAATTCTTTATTGCTATGAAGGATTAAGAGACAAAAAAACCTACCTATGAGTAAGGCTTTTTGTTTTGAATTGGTAATTCTACAGCATACCTTATTTACAAAAGGATATCTGTGCCTTGTATCTTTGCCTGAACATCTTCTTAGGGTTGTGAAAACATAAAGTTATCATTATTTTAATTTAATGATTTGAAGAAAATTATTCTGATATAGTTGTTTCTCTCCTAGCTTTCTATTCAAGTGCTTCTCTTGATCAGTGCTCTTATGGACCACAAATGATGTGCCTTGACAGGAAGGAATAAAATAGAAATTGCAGATTACAGAAATGAGCCATGGCTGTCCTTGTTTGGGTTTACATAAATACAGCACAGTGCAATTGGAAAAACCACCACCTGGGCCTGGTGGTTGGATCACACTCAGCTTATATATGCAAGTGCAAGTGTCATCAGGCACCTTTCCTTTCTAGATTCAGTGGTGTGAATTAAACCAGATTACCTAACACCAACTATCAAGGCCCAAGCCTACCGCAGCTCAGGGTGAAAAGTCCCTTGAGGTAGAGTATCAGCTTAAGAGTTGAGCACCAGCCAGCATGAACAAAGAGACTGTCAGAGACTCTAAGGAATGAAAATTGCCAACAAGATCAGCTTCTTGCCTCCATTCCAGGCAGCGAAGAAATTGCAAATTAAAAAACAGTTTTAAAACTCTATGCAGCTAAATCATAACTATAACTCTTTAAAGAATCCGTTTTGCTTTTTGATATTCTCCTACTTTTTCCCCACCGTGTTGAGGAAGGATTCAGAGGGCAAATTACCAGACCTCAGCACAAGAAAGGTACACAGGTGAACAAGGTCATCATTATCACTTAGCACCAGAGGGGAAGGGCTTTTGCCTGTTCACCAGCCCTTCTCTATCCAGCCTGGCAGAGCTCAGAGAGCAATGAATTAAATTTAGTCCAGGCAGCGTGGGGTTTTAGCTGCCACAGTGACAGAGTAGTGTTGGAGACATTATGAAAGAGTACACCAATCTATGCTCCAGCAGTACAATGAAACCACATAAATTTCCACCCAGCAAGTTCACAGTGGCATGACTAAGAAGTTTAAAGTCAAAATATTAATTTATATGCTCTTATCTGAAAGTTTCAAACTTGGGAAGTCACAAAAATATTTGATATCCTGTATAAACTTTAAAGGGAATAGATTGATAGAAAGCCGATATACATCTGCTTATCTTGTCATGCACAAAGCAAAAGGTTATAGTACAACCCTGATTATGGCTTTCTGCAAAAGATGCCACAGCATTATAACAAAAGCCACCAGATGTCACTGTTACAGATTATATTTGAGTATATGCTAATTTGTAAATATATGAACATTTTTATTGTTTAAAGGCACTCTGAGTTTTAATTTTTCCATCGAGGAAATAGTATAATTGGGCATTCTTGTGTGGACTTTCCCTCAGATGATTAAGTTCTCCATTTTTCTTTTATTATTTTTATAGTGACTAAATTGGGGAATAGGCAAGATTTTCCCACCAGGAAGATCTGAGTTGCTATTGGAAATCTTTCTTTAAAAGTTAACATTGGGCCCAGGATTTAGTTCAGTGACACAGTGCCTGCCTAGTAAGTGCGAGGTACTAAGTTCGATTCCTGTTACTAAAAAGATTGAACATACAAATAGGACAACATCTTGCCTCCCTAAGGTGGATGAGCCTGAAGGTGGACCAGTAATTCCTAATTGATTCAATAAGATCAGATATGCAGTAGGCATCCTGATCCTTCTGTCTGTGCTTAAAAAATGAGTTGTTCCTTACAATATATGCTGAAGGCGGCTTGTTTGGCAATTAACTGAATACATGTTCCATACTGCACAACACTCACTGTTCAGCACTTGAGCTCACTGGCAAGTTAATGCATTCACACACAATTTTACCTACTTCCTGTGTCTTATACACATGCCATGAATGCCTTTAAGCAATGGCTTCATGCAGATAAAATTACCAACTAGTTAGTCTTAAGCAAAGTAAAGAATTTCATGAGAATGTCTGTCCCGGAAGCAGAATAATAAGAAAGATTTTGGAGTATACAGTACTAGGAAATGAGGTGTCCAGTCATTTACACACTACTAGAGGGGAAAATTTCTACCACCAACAAACAGAAGTTCATCTTGTGATGGGATGCAATGCATTAGGCGCTCATGGGGCCTCAGAAGCAGTACCATTTTAAGGACCTGGGTTTTAGTGTTCAAAAGAGCAGAATTACTGTTGTTACATTGCCATAGATTAGCAAAATCTGAGTACAAAAGGAAGGGGTAAAAATCAGAAATGTTTAGAGAAGTGAAAATGCCCCTGCGTGCTGTAGGAACAAGTAGTAACAACCGCGGCACCTGCCTGGTGCGCTACGGCTTTTGGAATGTCGCTCAGCATATGGAGAACTTGGCCTGCTGCTGTGAGCCCAGGGCAAGGGCGAATTATCCAGGTAAAATCATGTTCCTGCAAAATACTTACTCTGTGCAGTACCTAATATTCTAGGCCAAGAATTGTTGTGTGAAGAACTGAGACAGTGCCTTGATATTGTTTTATGTAACTGCTATAAGTTTTAATGTTAGTTTCTTAAAAAAACATGAAGAGGTTGATGGGTGATCATCTTAGAACTGTTATCATGAAGACTGTTGGTAAAAATGCCCCCCTCTACCAGTCTCTATTTGAAAAACTAAAGGCAATAAGAAGATGAAAAAACTCATCATCCAGATCTTTCTATCTTTTGTTTCTCTGTGAAGTCTTCAAGTTTCAAGCCTGTTGTGTGTGAGTCTCCCCATGATAAAAGACGCAGGAACTGAACTACATTCAGACCACTCTCCTTGGCGTTCATGTCTACCTCCTGGCTTCAAAGTCTTTTCACTGTGGGAGAGAAAAGACACGGAGAGGAGTTCTGTGAAATCTGGAAAGGGGAAAATCTCTCTGATCTCTATTTCATTCCCTAGTGCTTTTTGCCCCTATTTTGTCCAGGGCTGAGTCTCTATGATACAGATCATGCCAAATTAGGGAAGACAATCGGAACAGAACACTTTGCATGCTTAGAAATTAAAACGTGGGGCCTCCCAGATGTACATCTGCTTCCATCTAATAAGATAATGCTATACACGGAAAGTAGGCTCAAGTCACCACTTCACAGCCCACTGCTTTCTGTTTTTGTCCAAGACATAGTGGAGATCAAGCTTCAAATGCCGGCTGTTAGCTTACTTGATGCAGTGCATGAAGTCAAAGGCATGTCCCATCATCAGGTCACACTTCTGGTGTCTTCCAGGCTGTGTGTGCTGTGCTGCTGGTTGTTCCCAGTCATAATACCAGTCTGCACACCTCAGAAGCCTTCATGTCTTCCTGGTCTCTATCTTCACACCCCACTAGCGCCCTTAAATTCACACCCATGTGTATGTTACACAAGGAAGAATAAAGAATTGGGGGCCCAGGGATGTAGCTCAGTGGCACAAGCACCTCCCTGGCAAGTGCAAGCTCCTGAGTTCAATTCCCAGTACCAAAAAAAAAAAAAAAAAATTGGAAAACCTTTAAAATATTTCATCCAGATGTAACAATTAATATCAATTACACACTTTTTTTTTAGACAGGATCCCATGTAATCCATGCTGGCCTCAAGTTCACAGAGACCCTCGTGTGTGCTGTGCTCACAGGCGGCATCACTACACCGGCAGTGTTGTTGTATTTACTGCACTCATTTTGAGGTACATCACAGTGCTGCAAATTATCTAGTTTGATGAGCAGTGTGGAGATTCCTCAGAACAGTACATGGAATCTCATTAGCCAAACCTCAAACAAGTCTAACAAAATGAAAGAGGATTACACTCATTGCAACTAAAATACTCAAGGAGAAAAAATATTACTGAAAAACAATAGAAAAGAAAAACTCAGCCGGGCGCAGTGGCCACGCCTGTAATCCCCGCACTCGGGAGGCTGAGTGAGGCAGTAGGGTTGTTGCATGTTCGAGACCAGCCTGGGCTACCAAGTAAGCCCATGGCCAGCCTGAACTGCATAGCAAGACCCTGTCTCAAAGAGACAAAAAAAAAAAAAAAAAAAAAAAAAAACTCTCAACGTGGGAACATAAATCCTGTGAGGGTAAAAATTAAGGCTCAAAGGCCCAGGTTTGAACATGACCAAGGATACTATCCTGTTGGCAAAAATCCTTAATTTTGAAACTGGCAGGTGGCTCTGATTCTTTTCAATTATTTGTATGTTTGGGACTCCTCAAATTTAAAGACCCAACCCAAAAATGGCATCTGAGATGAATACACGCTTCTCAGATGAAGAAATACAAATGGATAATAAATATATGAAAAAATGTTCAATATCACTGGTCACTGGAGAAGTGAAAATTAAAATGATGCTCAGATTCCATCTCACCACCAAAAGAATTGCTATCATCAAGAAATCAGCCACTAATAAATGCTGCAGGGGCTACGAAGGAAAAGGAGCTCCCTCCACTGTCAGTGGGAGAGTGGACTGGTGCAACCACTGTGGAAATCAGTGTGGAGATTCCTCAGAAAACCAGGCCCAGAGGTCGGATTTGACCCAGCTATTACTCTTCTGGGTATCTCCCCAGAAGAATTTAAAACATCGTACCACAGTGATATATGTGCACCCATGTTTATAGCAGCACATGTAATAACTAAATCTTGGAAACAACCCAAATGACCATCAGCTGAGGAATGGATAAAGAAGATGTGGGGTTTTTTTATATAATGGAGTACTACTCTGCCATAAAGAAGGTTAAACTTGAGACATTTCTAGGTAAATGTATACAATTTCAGACCATACTCTTTAATTGAAATAAATCTGACATACATATATAAATATCACATTCTCTCCCAGGTGTGAGAAACTCAAAGAGCAAAGAAGGACCAAAATGTACAACAGATATTATGAAATGATATCTGTTTTCTTTCTTCAAAAGAAAAGAGGAAATAGGGTGGGGGAAGGAGGAAAGGAAGGATGGGAAAAGGAAAAAAGATTTTAAAATGGGACTAAAGCTTTGCAAATAGGGAGGGGAAGAGGAGTTGAAGGGAGGGGAAGGGATTGGGGAAAAAGAGCAGTCAATACACATCACGTAGAGGTACAAACTCCTGGTGATGAATGTGATCCTTATGTAGATCTGAAATGTACCAATAAACTTAATCTTAAAAATTTAATTTTTATATTTAAAAACAATATAAATAATACAATTATAAAAATAATTTAATAAACATATTTCACAAAAATATGATCATTATGTATATCTAAAATGTACCAATAAACTTAATTTCCATGTATATGAGTTATTTATTGAGGTACAGCTTGATATGCTATATGAAGAGATAATATGGAAAAATAAAACTTGGAAGAGCATTTAATTGATGGATGCTGAAGCTATCACAGGATTTTTTAAAAGAAATGCAGAGATGCTTTGGAAATTATATCCTGACGCTAATATACCTTCTACCTTACATGTGCTTTTATGCCTTTTTTTTAATAGTATGGAGGTGATCTACACTGAGCCCTTTATTTTATTTATTTATTTATTTATTTATGTATTTATTTATTTTGAGACAGGCTCTTACTAAATAGCTAAATTGACCAGGCTGGGCATGAAATGATAATCCTCTTGCCTCAGCCCCCGGAGTGCTGGGATTGATGACAACTCTGTTTCATTATTAATGCTATAAAGGCTCACGTCTTAGAATATGGATAGGAATTTCCTATCACAACAGAGAGAGAAGGTAGGAACTTAGATTTTAATCTCAACCTTAGAGAGGTCACCCTACAGCTGTACAAATGAAGAAAGGCAGTTCTGAGACAGAGCAGGGTGCACGTGGGTCATGGCAGACCTCTGGCCAAGCCTGTGGCAGCACAACACACTGTTTCCTGAAGGCAGGAGAAGCCTGACTTCAGGAGATCACTGCTCAGAATCTCGTTCAGAGAACCAGTGATGATGAGGTAGCCCAGCAGTCAGGCACAGGACTCCTGTTTCTCAGTGTGCAGAAGAGAAAGGACTCATAGAATAAGGCAGGGAGGATGTGACTTTAGGCCAGAAGTCCTCACCTAAGCCAGGTCTTTGCCCTGCTGGGACATTCAGCAATGTGTGGGGACCTTTTCTCTGTCATGGTTGGAGGTAGAGGGATACTACCAGCATTTGGTGGGTAAAGGCCAAAGATGCTGTCAAACATCCTCAACACACTTGACAATCCCCTCAGCAAATGGCTGTCTGGTCTTGAGCATCAACAGGACTGATTCTGTGGGCAGATTTCCAAGACAACACTTGAACCAAAAGTGCAACCACTGACGGCCGAGCTGCACTATGAGGAAGGAACTGGATGCCAGCAGGAACTGTACTAAAAAGGCCAGGAGGGTGTGCTCGCCAGTATGAGTGGGCACTACACGCCTGGGTACTGGGCCAGACGAGAAGTTCTGCAGGCCATGTGGTGTGGGTGAAGAGCCCATATCTTCCTTCACCTGTAAGCCTCTGAATTACCAGCTCTGTGACCCCAAACAAGCTAGGAAAACTTGAGCTACTTGTCAGCAAAATCAGCGCAGTAGCAGATGGTAGGTAAGCGTGACGATAACAAGAGTCTTTGAGCAGCAGCACAGTCGCTGCACCTCATATGGAAGTTTCACGTGCCCTAGGCAAACCAAGGAAGCGTCCCATGTCCTGCGTGGACGGAACATTTGTGGTACACGCACATCTGGCCCTCTAAGCAACGCTGCATGCGCTCTATCCCCTCCTCCTTTCGAATGTGAGCAGCACGTTTCCTAAGTCCTGAACTTCCATGGTTTCCTGTGACGTCCTTTGATCGCTCCCAAACTCAGTTTGGGGTCCTCTGCATTGATAAACGTTCTGTATTTTACCATATTCGGTTGTGTCTTCTCCCTGTTCTGCACCCCTCCTACACAGTTTCACATACTGTACTTACGTCCGTCCTCTGCTGATCACCAAAATGCCCACTTGAGGACTTGTCTGTTCCAGGAGCAGCTCAAGCTCAGTGTTTCCAAACCAACTCCACTAATCCTATTTCTCCTGTGTTCTCCTTACGTGAGGAAATGGCCTCGCGCTTGATTCCTTCCCTCGGCCCATCCTTGCGGTGACCTTACGTTCTCCCAGTCCTGACTGCCGAATCGCAGTCTTCATGGAGTGCCCCACCACGGCCGCCCTAGGGCGTCCTTCACAGCGCCTGCCCAGATTGTTGCCAGTGTCCTGCTCATGTCGCAGCCACCCTTTTCCCTTTTCTCCTGCTCACTGTAGGGGTTGCTCCAAAATCTTCACTCTGCTCACAACATGTAAATGGCTCTGCCCTGCACTTAGGACCAAGTTCAAACTCCTTACTGATGGTCACAAATCCCTGGTACTGCCTCCTGCCTCACAGCTGGCCCTGTGGCCTTCACACCCCATTCAGGAAAACAGGTCTTTCTTTTCCCTCAGTCAGGATCTCTGGGCTTCCAGCCATCCAAGAAGCCACTCGCTGTGCTCACTTTTTCTCCTTTCTTAGTATGTATTTGCAGCACACGACGTTTGCAATCATCTTAGTGACTGGGGACACGGACATAATACAATGCACTTGTTTTACTTCCCTTTCCGCGTCCCTTTCTGCAGGGAACACTTTCCTCCATTGCCCCATAACCTCAGTTTCCTAGTCATTTTCTTAGAGCGCTGTTTGTCTCGGATTCCTGGAGATGCCCCTTTCCTGAGGCTCTCCCTTACCTTGCTGCCCTAGGCACCCGGCTGGCCACCGCTGTGCGACTGCGCAGGCTTTACTGTGATTGCGGCTTCCTTCCCTGCCTTTGCAACTCGAAGCGTTCCCACTCCTCTGGAAGCAGAACGTCATCTCTTCCCACACCAGTAACTCCCTGCCCAACACATCACACAGCGCTTAGAGGGATAAAAAGGTTCAAGCAAATAAATGCACCAAACCCAGTTGCATAACTTCTCATCAACTAGAAAGCAGGCGCTCACTATTGATGGTATTACAGAATTTGTCTACGGTGCCTACGCATTCCTGAAAGCACTGTGTTGGTTTCAGTTCAAAGTCTGCTTTCTGTTACTCAGCTCCTGACGATGAGACTTGCAAAGTCCAAAGCATATGAGCAGGGAATTGTCTAGGATGCAGAACTACACCCACAGAAAAATTTATGCCTTTAAGAGCAAAAATTTCAAACACGTCAAAAATTGGACGCATGGCTTCCTGGCTCTGGAACTCCCTCTCCTAAATGTCAATCCACACGTGAGACCTTATCCAGCCACTTGTCTGAAATGTTAGTCCCAATGCTGGGCATGTAGTTGGCACTCAAGAGTAAACCCTTGTTTAAATAAATTATTTAAAACTCAGGGTACATCAGAATGCTTCTTCATTCATAAAACTTTAGCCATCACTCTTATTTTCCTATATTTACAAAGCTACAATGTATTAAAGACACAGTCTCTCATCTAACGTTGCAGGGCATTACCAAAGCCAAGGTATTTTTATGGAAAATTCCTTTGAAACATAATAAGGATGTTAATGGTATATGTGAAGGGAAGATGTTTAATCTTTAAACTTATTGTATTTGATTTTTGAAAAAATGTTTAAGATGACTTTGGTCAGGAGCTGGGCACAGTGACGCTGGTGACCTCAGCACAGGAAACAGAGGCCAGAGACTGAACGTTCAATTCCAACCTGCGCAATTCAGCGTAACCTGCCTCAAAACTGAAGAAGAAAACCCCTGGGCTCTGTAGTCCCCAGGACCAAATAATAAACAAGGAAGTGTTGCTATTCCTGATAAGATTTGGTCTTTTTTTTCTGAGATCAGTAAGCATGCTATATACTATAAATTTGTACCAATAAAGGGTGTAAATCTGAACCTTTATAATATTGAAATAATGCGAAAATTTTTCTATAAAGGAAAAGCATTTTTTTGGTTTGTTGTTTTTTGTTTGTTTGTTTTTGTCCTTTTGAGACAGGGTCTCACTGTACAGTTCAGGCTGGTGTTGTGCTCACTTTGTAGCTCGAACTCACAATGATCCCCTGGCCTCAGAGGATCCTCTGGCCTCAGCCTCCAGAGTGCTGGGATTACAGGCCTGAGCCACCATGCCCTGCTATAAAGAAAAAGTTATAATAAAAAGAGTGATATATATTCTATATTAACAGAGCAGTTTAGTTGCCATTCAATTTTATATAAGTAGAAAGCAAAAGAACAGAAATGTTTAATCTTTCAGAAAACAAAGTTTTACAAAAGTATTACCGTAAGTTACTTGTATATGTTTTTATAAAATAGTCTTAAATTTATATAAAAATTAGTATATAAATTCATTGCCTGGTTTTAGATACTTAATATGGTCATAATCCTTTGTTAACTCCAATTAGGCCACTATATTATTTAAAGGATCTTTTTCTTTTTGTTTTTAAGGAAAACTCTATGAGTTCTAAGAAGTTAAAATGTGTTGTGAGATATGATGTTCATTATTTCAAAGAAATGTAATTAAAACTGATAAGACTAAAATAATTTTCCACAGTGGTTGCTCATATGCCATATGTTAAGGAGTTCCCTATATGGATACACTGAGGTCCAGAAGAATTCTATATCTATAACCCTCTTTAAACTTTTATTTAAAAAAACAAACACATAAAAAGCTATCTGATGCTTGAATTAAAGGTCAGTGAAACTGTGAAGGCCGGGGTCAAACACAAAGAAGTTAGAGTGAAGCTGAACATCACCGGTCATACAGAGGCATAGCTAGCCTGCTCTTTCCACACAGTTGGTAGCTATCAGATACATATTTAATGTGGTCTCATTATATCCTATAAATGCTGGCAGTAGAATAATCTCCCCAGGGTATTCAGAGAATAATAGAAAAGAGAAAATGATGAGCACACTTAGCACATGCACCCACAACCTCACGATAAAAGGCAGCATTTGTCCCATACAGCACCTGTTGTCATAGCTGGTTTAATTACCTTTCATTGTAGTCAGAAGCCTGAAATATTTATCACGGAGCCTATAATTTTCCAAATCCAAAGCTGACACTGACTCAAGTGTCCTCTATAAGAACTGAAATCTTACTAACCCCTCCTACTTCTGTGCTTCAGTTCCAACTTCAAAGTGCTCAGCAAACACTTTCCAAAAAGCTTTATTTGGCTACATGAGCTGGCGCATTAGAAGCTTACAGGGGTTCATGAGACATCCAAAAGGCGGTGTAGCATAATTGAATTTTGACCAAAGGTGGTATAGAAATAATTTAATTATTAAATAGTAGAGCATTGAGTAAGCTGAAGGAAAATACAAGTGAATTTAAAGGTTTTTACACAGGAGCCAGTTAAGAATGTTCCAGCCAACCTTTCTAGAACTTATTCTCCCAACCAGCTTAACACAAAATAAAGTTTGATTTTTTTTCTTCAGTGAATTATTGATTATAATTCACATACTTTGTCTGTGTTCTCTTTATTTTTAGTGATTTAAAATTTATTTTGTTAATGTGTCTATTTTAATTAACAAGTAGTTTTTGCTGTTATTTTAATAGTGAAATATGTTGTGCACCAAGATAAAATTTTGCTGTTTGTCTCAATGAATACCCAAACATATTCTTTTAATCCTAATTATTTAATAAAAAGGTATTTAAATATTCAGACACTATGCAGTTGTAATGCTATACAAACATGAATCCATTTGATCTTCACATCAATCCTACAACATCACAACTACTATTTTCTCTATTTTATATTTGAAAAAATTGAGGTACAAAAAGGTAGTCTGAAACATAAATTGAACCAAAATTTAAAAAATGAAGAAAGAGTTGAGGTACAGAGAAGCTTTGTAATTTGCTGTTGGTCACTAAATTATTAGATATGGGATGTAAACATAGGTATTTTACATACACACCCTATTATTAACATATGTAATAAAGTCTAATTTAATTTTATAAGAAAGCTTGTATTGGTAGAAAAACTTTTATATAAACCTTATGAACTTGCGACATAAATTCAGATAATTAAAGTAGATTTTTACAGTCCAGAGTCAAAAATGTGTTTGATATCACAACCTAACAACTGTTTATATCCACACTTTGACACAAACATAGTCAACACCCAAGCCTCTTGAAGACTACATTTACTGTGCTGTCATATTCAAGCATTGTACTTAGGCTCCTTACACTGTACTTTTTGGATAAAGGATTTCTAGGTGACAAGAATTTGGGATTATTTTACAGTAGGATATCAGTTTTTGTATGTTATAAAAACCCACTGAATTTTTGAGGAGATGTAAAAGTATTTTACTTTTATAAATGTAGCTTTATAGTCACTCTTTTGTCTTATGTACTGTATACTGTTAACTTGCCTACCACATCTTTTCTTTTCCAAATCTTGTGATTGTCTATAAGCAAAACATTAGTAGTATATACTAATTTAAAGATTGGAATTTTAGCAATTAACTGCCTTACTGAAAAAGTACTGCTGCTACTGCTGCCATGTTTGACAGCATTTTAGTTCTTAGAGACCCAGCCAGAGCCGCCTCTGACCACTGAAAGGGGCGTCCCTGCTGGTCATCTCATATGCTGAGGTGGACAGAAACTGCTGACCGGGTGCATCCAGAAAACGGAGAAAATGAACAGATCAACATAGTGCTCAGGCAGATGTTTGCCTGCATGGATGCAGGTACCAGATGTGTTGACACAAATTTAGATATTTATTGTTAAATTTCCTATCTTTCTCCTTGTTTTGTTGTGACTGTTATTTTCAACCTCAACTGGCCATATTTTAATTTCCACGGTGAAAATTAGTGACATCTTGCAGGCCGGGAGTCTCACAAATATGTTCCCCAGACCTGTGGGGTCATTTGTATCATCAGCACATTGGCACTTCCCTTTCATTGGCAGATTTCATAAGACAAGCAACCTAGGACCTCTCCCACATGATGCGCAATTTGGAAACCAGTGGGAGGACACATAACAGTACAGAGCACAGGGCTGGGGATATAGCTCAGTGGAATAAGTGCCTGCCTAGCAAGTGCAGGGTCCTGAGTTCGATCCCCAGTACTGCCAAAAAAAAAAAAAAACACAGTACAGAGCACAGTAAAAGTGAGGCTGGCTTTACTGTTTTGATAGATAATTTAATGCATGCTGGAGGTTAATGCATCTCCTTGGTGGCATTTTTATATCAGGAATACTGTAACTGCAGACTGGCAGTTAGGGCAGTTCTAGGTCCCTCTGGTACCAGTTCTGCATATTTTATTTTGTTCTGATTTCAGTCTCAGTTACAAAGTAAGGTATATCAAAGAAGGAAACTTGAAATGTAATCTAGAGCTGAGTTACTCAGCACTGTTGATATTTTGGACTAAATAATTCTTCATGGTAGGGTATTTCATAACATCCTTGACCTATATCCACTAGAAGCCAGAAGCAGCCTCCAGGGTCGCGGCAATAAAAACTGTCTCCAGCCACTGCCCCATGGCCTCGAGGGTCAAAATCTGCCAGTTGAAAACTATTTGTACACTTATGCCCAGTACCGGGCCTGCTGTCCTGCATTTTTGACATTCCAAAGTTGAATCAGTTGTGAACAGTCTGAGATGAAATAAGTAGCAACTTAGATGCACTGTAGCTTGACACCAATGTAATTTGAGTTTGTGTGAAGGTGGGAGTTTTCTCAGAACTTGGGTTTCAATGAAGCCTTGCATTACTAAAGTTACACTAGGTAATTTAACAAATAGTGTTCAAAATGTATAACAACTAAAACACAGTAAGTTTTAAATTTTGCTGCAATAAAGCCCATAATGAACACTCCTAGTTGAGGGATGACTGTCATGTGATTCTGAGTTCCTTCTATCCTGTGGTTCTACCTTATTTAAAGCACATTCTAAGATTGCTGTTTTGGTTTGGATCAGGTAAGAAGAGGAGAAAAGAACATGGAAAATCATACAAGTTCTTATGGACCTGCCTTCTAAAGTGAAAGAATGGTACCTGAAGACCGAGCCAAGGTGCCACTTTAAGGATCATACCTTGTGGGATTTGGACTCTGTCTGTCAGGACCCATGTATGGTTGATAAATAGTGCAGTATCCCCAGCAGTTACAATATATAAATCTAGAAACCAATACAAAGACTAGAGTACACTTTGATTGCCATGAGAATCCAAGACAGTTTAACACTGTATCTGCTGGTACTTTCTTGCCCCGCAGCAGCTTCAAGTGGGCAGTGGCAGAGTCCTCATGCCAACAGACCTGCAAGCACAAACTGGAGCAACCAATCCTGACTGCCAGGAGAAATCCAAAGGAGGCTCTGTGGGATTTCTTCCTATATCCCTGACCAGAAAATGCTGTATGGGCAACAGCAGAAACCCTGGTGCTCCATGAAAGGTAAACCAAGGGCCCAGACCACTCCAGGATGGAGAGCTTACTCAGCCCACTGCCAGCAACCCCAGCTGCTAACGTGTTATCTGAGAGAAAGAGATATCCAGAGTGGGTGACAGGAATTGCTACTTGAGGATAAACTGCAAGAAAGGCACTAGAGTGTGGTTGGCTCATATTATGCAAAATTGCAAGAGCCACCAGCTTACAGAGTTACGCTTGTATTTCCCCCTCAGGAAAGGGAAGGATTGTATCAGTCCAGTTTAATGATGACCCTGATACAGGTCTTTAAGTGAACCATGACAGTGTTCTTGCATTCACTATAAATGATATTAGTGACCTAAAGATAGAAAGTTTCCTAAGCCAAATTTCTCTCCTAAGTCTGAATCCTCTTGTTATCAAAGTAAATGTTCACTAGACAGTACTGAGCCATCACTGGCATACAAGGTCAGAAGAAGTGCACAACTTCGGCCTTGGGCTGCAGGAAGCCAGCCAGGAGTCCAGGCACCGTGCCCTGAAGAAGTGCTAGCTTGCCAAGGAGAGTCCATGTGTACAGTCATGACCATCTTTCCCCCCGTACTCCACCTATTCCACCCTAACATGAATAGAGAAGCTCTCACAGCGATCCAAACCAGTCACTATCTAGCACCACTATGTGAGAAACCCACACACAACAGCCTGTTGGTTGACACTGCTGAATCTATAGCACTGCGAAAGCAAAAAATGTTAGTCTTTAGAGTCTGTATGCACTATCAGAGACCTGGGACACTTGGTAAAATAGTGCATGTAGGATGATAGTTAAACCTACGAAAATTCAGGGGAGAGTCACCTAAGGGTGTATTCTGGGGATACAGTAGTCTGAGAAATAGTAGGATACTCCATGCAAAATTAAAAGTTAGTTCCTGGTCTTAAAATCACCAGATTTTGAAGACACATATATAAAGGATATGTTGGCTCGCTGACCCATGTTTTAAGTATCCCATAGTCTTCTAGGTTGACAGGAGCTAAAAGAAAATATCTCACTCTATCTAGGTTACAATACAAAGAGCACTGGGCTGGAGAACTCCATAGTCCTTAAAGTCTCTGCGACAGGACTGTATCAAACTGTGCAAGACATAATGAAAGAACCTCAGCACAGATCCCTCACGTTCTGGAGCTGTGTCATGCTCTTTTAGTTGGGTAATTACTTTTCTATTGAGAAATACTTCTTTGCTTTTTATAGAGCTCTGACAGACTTCTGCTCAGGCACGTGACAATAACATGAACTTACTATCAGATATCTCATCACAACCATGGTGCTATCTAATCCAGCGAGCCATAAAAACAGGCAGGCATGACAGGACTCTATCTTCAGTAGGAGAGATACAGGAAAAGAGGACACCCACAAAGCACAGATAAGTTTCCAAGGCAGATGTCTAGCACTATCAGAGCTTGCATTCCTGGTGCACTGAGATTTCTCCCTTAATCCACACCCGCATGGTCTGAATTCCATTTGATCAACTGATTAAGAAATTAAAAGGTTAAACTGTGGTTTATGAGTGGCTCTGTATGACACCAGGACAGGCATGGTAAGAAAACCCCACCCTGTGTGCTGAAGGAAGCTGTCCCTGGTGAGAAGCTTCCAGGGTTATTCCTGGCTGCCCATGCCACTGAGGAGAACTGACAAGTTATACATCTGCACTTGCTCACAACCAGTGATGAGGTGTGTCTTCAGGTGGTCAGAGACTTGGAAAAATTAACAGAGGAGATTCAGGACCAGGAGAACCAGGGCATTGGTGGGACTTTGCCGTGTCCAGCATGGCTGTTGAAACTCAAGAGAGGGGACAGTGAAAGATGAAGAAAAATAAGAGTCAGGATGCAGAAAGCTGAGGTCAGGTGGCACCCTCCCTCCTGGTGGGAGGTAAAGAAACATCCAATGACTGCAGTGCATTTATTTATACACTCAGGAGACTATTGTTAATTGAAACCACTCTGCCTAGAAACTTGTTGGCTTTGTTGGCTTTGGGTATCTCATGTTCTCGGAACTGGAACAGCTTATCCATGTGGCTTGCCTCATGTGTTCCATGTTCTCTGGGCTGGACTTGCTTTAGTCCCACATGTGTGATTGATCTCCAGCTTCAGCCACTCCCCATAGGACTTCTCAAAGGTGGAACTGAATTTGAGGGTATGGCTTCCTCTCAAGAATGCTCATGAAACCAGGCATTGTGGTGCACACCTATAATTCCAGCACTCTGGGAGGCTGACACAGTATAAACTCACTCTGAGAAACTTAACAATTTAATGAAATTTTGTATCAAAATAAAAAGGACTATGGAATGTAGCTCAACGCGAAGGTTCTGAATTCAGATTCCAGTATCTCTCTCTCTCTCTGTCTCTCTTTCTCTCTCACTCACTCATTAAGCACTCCCATGTACTCCCACAGAGAGGTAGAAAACTTCGGAACATAAAACTTAGGAGTCTGTATGTACTATCAGATAGACTGTTGGAATACATGGCAAATGCATCCATAGAAAATGGTAGAATAAAAATCCCTGGAAATTCTGGGATGACCACCTTGTGGATTATCTGAGAGAAGAGTTGCACTACTAAAATTATGAATGAAAGAGAGAACATATTACTGGCTTTATAGACATGAAATAGATGATAATGGAAAATACATGTCAACAAGTCAGGTAACTTAGATTCAATGGAAAAATTCTAGCCAACATACAAGCTACCAAAAGTCATACTGTAGTGAAAAATTTTAAAACTATAGCTTCATAATTGGGCATCAGGTCCAACACAGAGATAATTTGACTCAGCTTTATCTGACCGGCTGCACAATGCTGCACACATACCCTGTTCTGAGGATTCTCTAGCCAGGACAGACTGGCCCTGTCAAGGACACACTGCATCTTGCCCGCTTGCCCAGACCTGACTTCCCCCACCCTTTCCTGCTTCCAAACTCCTTGCTGAGGAGCATTTTTCATCCAGTTCAGTACAGACTCTGCAACATTCTTGGTGCAGGAAAACATTCTTGGGTGGGAAAACACTGTGCTGAGCATTTGGGTCACCCGTGGAGGCCACAGCAGGGGCTCACTCTCTGATTGTTTTCAGTGTCTCTTCAGTGGTCTTAGACTGGGAGCCCCTGCTTGGCAGCAGAGGTCTCTCTAGACCAACACAAGGAGACAGAACGTGACTGAATCAGGCCCTTGGATAAGGTAGGACTGCCCAGGGGCATCCCTCGGTCCAGTTGTCACTTTCTGTTCCCTGCGTGGAATGAAGGAGGAATTAATCACTCCTCATCTATGTTAGCCTCTTTTAGTCAGAGTAGTCAGTTTATACTTCAGCTAGACTTTGCCTATGGGATTGGGGGCTAGAATGTATTAACCTCTGTATGCTTGGGCATGGGTGTGTGCACTGATTGTGAATGGACATTATGAGCAATAGGTCATTCCATCTGTGCTCCATTATGAAGTCCCCTTGGGGGTTCAGAGCTATGGGACTTGATTGAATGAGATCTCTGCTTTTCCATAGCTGAAGTGGCAAAAATGATGAATCAACCTCCGTAATGGAGGTTTGACCTGGTACAGGGTTTATATGTCCTGCCTGCCCAGATGGACTCTCATCCCCTTGAGAGGAGTGGCCAAAACCATGAGCATTTGGTTTCTCTTTCAAGGAACACCCACCTTTGTCTGTTGTGACGCTGTTCAAGGGCCCACAAAACAAGCCATAGCAACTCGGCATAGCTGCGAACCAGAGTAAAATTACCCCCCTTGAATGTACACTGAAGATTTTTAAGAAAGGATTTTTGGATGACTACAGAATGAAACGAATCCTCAAAGGCTGCATACCTTTTGTGAGGGTGAATCGCGGTGCCTATGAGCTGACTGGTGCCACAGAGAATTCTAAGTGTGGAAGTTGTTTGCCAGGTTTGGGACAAGATAACAGACTATAAACTGAATGGTCACCCTATCAATTTCCTTATATTGATTCCGGGCTTGGACTGTGTTGGAGCCTCTCACCTTGGCCGCATGCCTGTGCCTGTCAAGAGAAAAGAACACTCCTTGTGGTCAAAGCTGATCATCCAGTTCACAAGTCCTATGCAAATGTGACACCAAAGACTACAAAAATTTATACTGTCCTACCTGCTGACCTTGTGGATGATTTTCCTGCACTGCAACTGAGTGGCCTCCTACAGCATCCACTGCATTAGGTGCTCCCAGACCCAACACCCAGTTCACAGCCACATGCTTCTCCTGACTCCACTGCTCAATCCCTGCCAGCATCATTAGCACATCCTCCTTCCCTGCTCAACCTGCCAGACCCTAGTCCAGTTAGTCATAGCCTCTGCTCATCCCATCTTCAGATGCTTCTGCATGCTTACCCAGGAGGCCCACTGGGATCAGACCAACCATCTGTCATGTCTTACCAGCTATTCTCCTATACTGATGTCCTCATTTGGAAACACCACATCCCGTTGTATTCAGAGAAGCCTCAAGCTCTGACCCATCTCCCTCAATCTTTCAAATCGATCTCCCTACTTGGGTTGGCTGCCGGCGCTTACTTCTCACTCTCTTCAATACCAAAGCGTGCCTGAGAAATACTCTTAGAGAGTCAAAATTGTGGGAATGCTCCACAGCAGAAGGGGGAAAAACCCCACGCCTGGAGGGAAAGTGGGAAAGAAGAGATATATGAATGTGTGTATGTCTGCACAATAAAGTGCATGGGTCCAAGGTCACCTGGATTTGGCTGGGAACTGGAGGAAAAGGCGGTCTAATTAGTCTAAAAACAAAGGCAATTGAAAAATGATTTGCACTGTAATGGACAAAGATATAAAAGAGCTGCTTAATTTCTGGGCACCAGAATGTCCAGGTGGGATGGTGCAGGATGGCTAATAAAAAAGGAGAGACGTAACACCTGAGGGGCCAGCGAGGCTGTATGTAACAGAGACACAAGGCTGAGACTTAGGCCCAGTTGCACATGCTAAGGTCTGAGGGAAAAAACAGGGGTTGTCTCTTCATTTCAAGCACGCAAGGGAACAAGACAGAGCCCAATCTCTCCTCCTGGCTTCAGAAGCCCCAAAGGAGCCCTTCCTTGACATCACCAGCTGGGTGCTACCTGTAGGCATCTGAAAACTGGAGGAACTCCACCCTGGGGTGAATAGCCAAAGCTCTGTGGAGCCTAAGCAAGTTTTACAGGAGAAATCAAATTACAAATTTTAACTAATTGGTAAATATACTTTTAGTGTTCAGTTTGAACGGATGTGCATAAAACATTTCTTTACATATTACAAAGTTTTGAATTTATGGGGTTAACTTGCTCTTTACTCTGTTGTTTTAAAATGAGAACACTGATTCAAGATCACTCAGAGGTCTGTTGGCAATTGGTCACATTTACTAGGAGGGAAAAAGGGACACTTTAAAATTCAAGCAACTACAGTCAAGTTTGTTGTAAAAGGTTATAGCAAACAGGAGAAAAAATATTAAAAAGACTACACATGTAAGAGATAGACTTTTGATATGAGAGGGTTCTGTGTGGCAAAAGTCTTGTCCTGCTATCAGGATAAAAAGAAAAATAATATCAAGACAAAAGCTTATGTACAATGAAAAAAAAATTTTGAAAGTAGTTTATTAAAAAACATATGTATGATCATTTATTCATTTGATAGGGCATGGATTGTTCCTTCTAAGAACTCCCATAAGCAAAATGGTCAAATCAACATGGGATTATCAGTCAAGTAATAGCTTTTAAAAACTTATGAAATATATATGTTGTGTGTTACTCTATTCAATACTAAAATGGACACTAAAGTACTTTACAAAAATATCATGTCTGTCATGATGAAATATTATGTGTGGCTTTTGATCTCAAGTTTTCTTGTAAAACTAAATAACTGCTACCAGTTAACATTTTACAGGGATTTAACTACTAGGACAACCACAACTGATAAAAAAAAGTCCTTTGTTTTACTTTATATTTCAAACTGCTTGATATTTAGATAAAATTATAATAATTAAATCCATGATCAAAAGAGAAATAATCAAGTGGACCCTAGGAGAGATGAAAGCATTTAAGCGAATCAAAGGGGCTTTAACCTTTGCCTTAGCCCTCAAAATCCCAGATGTAACCTATCCTTTCAACTTTGTGATTAAAAAAAAAACATGTTACCTCAGAAGTCTTAAACCCAAATGGTGGGACCCTGGAAAAGGCCAGTTGCCTACTTGGCAAAAACTTTGGACTCAGTATCAGAAGGATGGCCTCCCTGTTTGTGGATGCTTGCTGCTACAGCTCTCCTGACCAAGGAAGCAGACAAGTTGACACTGGGACAAAACTTGACTGTTCAGGTGCTGCATGCTGTTCCTGAGCTCCTCAGTAGTCAGGGACACCACTGGCTCTCAAGAAGCTGCTTCACTCAATGCCAAGGACTGCTTGTTGGAAATCCTGACTCTTGTTCTAGCCAATCAAATTTTAAATCCAGCCACCTACTCACCCACAGAGCTCAGACAGCCAGACCATGATTGCTTTATGCTGACTGATGAGCTATTTGCCAGGTGACCTGACCTGCAGATGGAGCCCTTGGCTGATGCTGAGTACAACCTCTTCACAAATGGAAGTAGCTTGGTCAAAAATGGGAAAAGCCAAGCTGGCTATGCAGTCATCACCACTGAACAGGTGCTCCTAGCCAGACCTCTTCCCTAAAACTGGTAGGCTCAATGTACTGAACTCGAGGTCCTCATACAGGCCCTCAACTGGGCCAAAGACAAAAGCAATAAAAGTGGCAGAGATCCATCCTAGGATTTATCACTCCAGAATCAAGCAGGTTCATCCCGAAGACTGCTTGAAGCCCTACCCTGAGGTCCTCAGTCCTCAAGGTGTTGGCCCCCTTGAGGCCTCCTGAAAGACAACACACTCAAATCCCTGCCCTCATTATTCTGGAAGTTGATGAGTCAATGCACAGCTGAAGACCGACGGGCACCATACACCAGAGTGCCTGACCTGAAACTCAGGTCCACCTATTCTGTTCAGTTTCTGTCCCCTGTCCTTTTGTTAACCTATATGTTTGCCCTGGGCCTCTGGGCTGTTACCCAGAGGACTGAAAATTTGTCTAAAATGTTGCTGTTGTCCTTTTCTATATCTGTGTAAGCATTGGACTGCCCACCCTCAAGTGTCTCTGATTTGGGACTAAAATGACTTTCCTTTGGGTAATGTGTCTAAGCCTCTTAGGAGTTTATGGAAAGGGAGGATACTGGGAGTTCCAAACCTGTCTGAGTGGTACTCAAAGTCTCCTCAACTATACTAGGTGGGACCCCCACCAACCTAAAGTGTCCTTGTACTTTGATACCTGTCCCAACAGAGAGATTAATAATTTCTACACAGGATGTGGTGACCTGAGTTGGAAATGGACTTACCAAACCAAAAATAAGTATGTTTGCTAAGGTTGACAGGAATCCCCTTACACAACAGGTGGTCAAAATGCTGTTGATATGTGTAATAACATTCACTTCTGGTACTGTAATGTATGGAAATGTGCCAATACCTATTGTCCTAGAAGAGAAAAACAGTGGAGTACAATGGTTTTAAAAAACTCTCCTTATAACGGAAGACCTCTCCTCATTCAGTCTCTAGCCCCCTCAGACTACAAGAAGGACACCTGTAATCCCATTCAGTATCATGTATATAACCCCAATGACACTGAGCAACAGAATATGTTAGCCATTGGAGTGGATGACACAGGTAAAGATCCTGCAATGATAGTTCACATTGAAAAGGTCTTTATTCCAAATATTTGAGTCCTTACTTGCAAGATTTTCTCAAACTTCAAATATTAGCATACCAAAAAATGACACTAGTGATCCCTCCTCACTAGCTCCAGACCTGCTACAGCTGGCTAATGGGACTCTTGCTGTTCTGCAGCAGGTCAGTCCCACTCCGGTAACACACTGCTGGCTCTGTAAGCTGCTCATTTCCCTTACATACTGCAATTTAGGGTTGACGGTAAATGCTTCCCAGTTCCATATCACTCAGTCCCCAGCAATCCTGCTTCAAGCTTCCTCAACTCAAATAATGGGAAGCTCTTCTTGCTTCCTGGGAAACAAAGGTTTTCCAAATAAGTCAGTTGATTATGCCTCCATAATCGGATCCAGCTCCTCACTTCAGGCAAATAATGGAATTTTCTTTGTGTGTGGGGAATGACTGAAGCTGGAAATTGGTCATATGTGTCGGGGCAAGACAAGGCCACAGTGCCCAAAGCAGTCAAGCTACCTCAGTCTTGAGAAAAACATCCTGCCTAGACAATTTCAGTCTTTAGGTGCTAAGTAACTTTATGCCTCATTATACTAAGCTAACAAAAGTATAAACAAACACCCCTACTGTTGCTGTTCAGTCCTCTTTTCCCATTCAGTAAAGAGGCCTCCACTTGACCTAGCTTTTATGTCTTGTCTATCTTTTGCTCATTTTTGCTGCTGTTCTTCCCCGGGATACACCAAGACACCAACAAGTCTCTACATTTGTATGATTTAATGGTATCTGCCACATGTTTTTCCCACACGAGCCTCTGCGATGTTGCCTTCCTGGTCCCAGATCTAAACATTTACCCCAATGACTGGGGCCCACTGGCTTACCTGGAATCCTGCCAGAAATAGTACACTGTATTCCTGCCCATTTTGGTTGATATAGCAATGGCAGGTGGCCTAGACATGGGTGAAATAGCCCTTGGGTTAGGACAGAGCCAATACACACAACTGACTAACCAAATAATAGGAGACTTTAAAAGTGTTCTAAACTCTATTGACACCCTTGAGGAACAAATTGTTCTTTGGCCATGATTGCCTTACAAAACCAGAGGGCTTTAAACCAACAGCCCAACAGCGGGGAACATGTCTTTTCCTAGAGGAAGAATTTTATTACGCTAACAAGTAATGAAAAATCAAAGAAAACTCCCACCAATTGCAAAGGTACTTCAAACAGAGGGCCAAAGATAGATTGGGTGTCTCTTCTTGGTGGGATTCCCTGGACATCTTCCTCTCATGGTCAGGAACCTTACTTGGGCCTTTTAACGGCCCTTCTAATGGTCCTTCTCCTGGGTCCCTGTGTGATTTGCATCCTAACTTGATTTCTGTCTGAGCATTTTGTGGCCATACATTGCCAGCTCCTCCTAAGGACCACCTCCTCCTATCAACTTCTTAAAGCTGAGGAAGGAGAATTTTCCTTACCAAAAAAGGGAACAATGTAGTGGACAGTTGTAAAACTATGGCTTTGTAATTCGGTGTCAGACTCAGCCAGCCTTACCCAGCTTCAGTGCAGAGATAGTCTGTCTTAGGTCTACCTGACCAACTATGAAGTGTTGCACATATATCCTGTTTTGAGGACTCTCTAGCCAGGCCAGACTGGCCATGTCAATGCCACACTAATCTCACCTGCTTGCCCAGACTCTGACTTCCCCCACAACTTCCTGCTTCATAATGAATGGCCCCCTCCAATTAAATCTGCCCTAAACACATCTGCCTAACCACATGTGACCAAATATATGTGACCAATTATAGACTAACCTGTTATCTACTTTGTGCTTCCTGCTCATAAAGTGTATGTAAGTTGTTATTTTACTCTGAGTTAGTGCTGGTGATTCGGATCTAGTTCCCACCCATTTACCAGTGTAAATAAAAGTTGCTCTCCAAACTCCTTGGTGAGGAGCATTTTCCATCCAGTTTGGTACAGATTCTACAACAACACAAAAAGAAGTATGAAATCTGAATGTACCTATAAAGAAATTGAATAATTTTAAAATCTCCCACAAAGGGCCAGATCTGGATAGCTTCACTATGAATCCTATCACACACTTAAAGTTACCATATTAGGGGCATATTTTTGAATTTAATATTTGATTGATTTGAAATGTACTAAAAGTACAACAGAGAAATTTAAAACACCTTTCTTTCCACCACTGTTCTCTGTCCTCCCCGTGTAAGCTGGAAGGCAATCTATTCTGCTGCACCAGTATATCAGTTGGCTCTTGCACAGTACAGCCTATAAGTCACTTTGCCTGACAAAGTATCACCATGGGGTAGCACCTTTCTCTCCATCTCTTCTACCCACTGCCACAGTTTGGATCCGGAATGAAAAGGCTTAGTGCCAGCTTAGTGCTACTGGCAGGTGGTGGAAGCTTTAGGAAATGGAGCCCAACAAGTGGTCTTCTGGTTACTGGGCAGTGGGCAGCGGAGCCCCATTCCTCCCTCTACCGTCCTTGTTAGCCCCTGGCCACGACTTGAATATCTTTATTCCGCCATACACTTCTCATGATTGGCAGCTTCACCACAGGCCTAAAAGCAATGGGGTAAACTAGTCCTGGGTAGAACACCTTGAAAGGCCAAAATAAATCTTCCTTCTTTACAATCAATTGCCTCAGATACTTTGTTACAGTAACAGAAAGCTAAAACATCCATGTAGCTGCTAATTAATCTTATCTTCCGAAAGTTTCATAGCTACTGTTGTCATCCAATTGTTTTCTTAGACAAATTTTAGAGTACTATTATTAAAGCCCACATACAAAATCTCATTAAAAATTTGAGAATTATGCTACTATTCCCTATTTTCTAATTTGTTAATTCTATATTTACTTCTTTCCTAATCATGGGCCACAGGCTTCTTTTGTTCTTTTTCAAATTTCTTTCAACATTGATTGTAAATATATTTCCATATCCACATCCTGCCTTTTAAAACGCATTCATTCATTCACCCACATTTATTAAGTTCTTAGAAACCTGCCAGGCTCACACTAGGGGGATAGGACAGCAAGAGGGTGGTGGAGGGTGATGGGGGAAGGAAGGATCAAAGTGCGTCATGTGCAAGTACAAATCTGCCAGGATGAAGCCCAGCAATCTATGTAACCAGTAAAAACAAGTGAAAACCTCAGCAGGTTCTGCGGGAGGTGTGGAAATAGGAAGATAGCAAAGCCTCCGTCTTCATAAGGCCTATGCAAAACTAAGAAGACAATAAAAAGTAAGTTAGATAAGTGCATCACATTATGCAAAGTAAGAACAAGTTGTTCCAGTGCATGTCCTTTACATTTATTAATTTTCATTTATTGACAAATGTTATTTAAAAAGATGTTATTAAATACAGTCACTGTTTTATTAAATGCTGCCAGCAACATTTCACAGAAGTTTTCTTGAACTTGCACAATTATAACCTATAAATTCCTAGAAATGGACTGCTAATTCAAATGAAATACACAATTTATGTTTTGATACATGTTGCCTAATTTCCTAGTACTAACTGTGATAATTTATGCCCCAAACAAGAGACCAATTTTCCTGTCTTGTAAAATCTGGGCTCTGTGTAACAGTCTATCCTTTGCCAGGCAGGTAGACAAAAGAAAGAATCACACTGTTTTCCTCGTGCTTCCCTAATCGTTAGTGAAGGATGGTGCATGTCCCTGCCCTGTTGCCCTTGTAAACTTTCTGTGTTGTGGAAGAGACTTCACATTTATATTGTTTATCCATGTTTCTATTAGAATGTTTTGACCAAATGTTGTTAGCAGCAAGTAATGAAATGTACCATCTGCCAAGCCCAGTTTAAGTAGACAGGAAGAAGGGTTTAAAGGA
This sequence comes from Dinomys branickii, assembly GCA_004027595.1. Lineage (NCBI taxonomy): Eukaryota > Metazoa > Chordata > Mammalia > Rodentia > Dinomyidae > Dinomys > Dinomys branickii. Next base: position 32,957 of record PVLD010011585.1, read on the forward strand.
AAGGTTCTGGTTGGCTTGTAAGAATGGGCAGGAAGTACATCTCAATTTCCTACCCAAGGAGAAGTCATGAACTAACGTCACTGAGTGGCAGAAATTATTCAGTTCCCCCCATGATTGTTTGCATGTCCTTGTGTGCAGTCCTACTGCCGTATGGAAGGCCTTGAAGGCTGCTGCAAGAATCACAGGGGAGCACCTGCAGTGAGGTGGAATAAAACATGCCCAGTGACTTGGAATTCTTAAATTTCATAGTTAAACATCACATCAACTAACATGGATTTCTCCTGAGTAATGTCACACTCTGATGACATTCCTCTGTGTGGAAAGATGGCTATACAGAACAGCAAGTGAACTTTACAGTTGAAATTATTACATCTTCAGTTTAAAGAAAATTCAATCTCTTTCACCAGTCTGAAATTATAATATTTTGATTAAAGAAACACACTAATATTCATTTTAGAGTATATTTATTAAAATAAAGGCACACATTCTCTCAACTTTAAATTAAAATTGTTTATTTGCATGAGAATTTGAGGATTCCACAAACCATCTTATTTTTCCAACAAATCTGCCATAGAACAACCAGCAAAACCATTTCACATATGTTAAGATTTAGTGATGTGCAGCAAACCCTCTGACCACTGAGCATACATTACCTTTGCATAGCATATTCCAGCCTGCAACTCTCTTTGAGGTTTTTGAGGATACTTAATTATATTTGGTATTCACTATGCATTCTACCTAAATAAAAAAGTTTTATTTTGATAAAACTTCATTCAGTTATGACCTGTGGGGTTTTGTTGAAAATTCTATATACAGTCTTTAAATATAAATTGGAGCCTCTTAAATATGAACTTGGGAAATATCTGGGCATTTTAAACAATGCACAGCTACTTGGAAATTAGGTTTCTCCCAAATTTCTTTCACAGAAATAGTAGTTTCTTTTATCCTTCTTTGTGTTGATTTTCCAGATAACCAGAAAACCAAAATTACACTCTTTTCCAAGAAGTTTCTGGGCCTTTACCTACCTAGTCTTGGCATTATTTTAGTTCCCAGGGAGTTCCAGAGGAGCAGTGGCTTTTACATTTCAGATAATTCAGCTCAATATCATGTCATAACAGTTTCTCTGACCTGCTTCCTGGCAATAGTGCAACCACCCATGTAGTCACTTTTCATGAATATGTTTTAAAAGATGAATCCCTGAAGCTGCTGAGCTGGGAGTTATGAACTGAAGCATAGAATCAAGCAGTGTTCACTGTCCCAGCGCAATGTATTTACTGGTCTGGCTAAATGATTTCATCCTCCAGCCTATGGAATCTATCCAAAATTATGAGGTTTGTATATCACTCACAGATATTCTGTCTTCGAAAGCAACACAAATGTAAGGTATAAATTAGATGGTGTTAGCTGCCTTTGTCTTCAGTGACATGCATGTGAAAGCTGATCACTGGAAAAAGTTTCATTACAACAGTGCTGCACATTCTAATTGCATAAAATATTTGTCTACCTTCTTAAAGTGAGAAACTGACAGCCAGTCACATATCTTGAGCATTTCTAATATTTTAAGGGCTGTCCATATGGAAAATTGAGTGGTAGAGATAAAGTAGACACTGCTGAGAGGACAATGAAATTTATACTTCTAAGACATACTTTTCACAGATCAGAGTATACTTTTGTTCTTAACTCTGAAATTTTTGATTTAACTAATTTATTTTCCCCATGGATATTTGAGGACCAAGACTATGCAGTGCTGTGAGCAGAAGATGACAATACATTCTCTGCAGCTTTCCATGCCATGGTCTCACAAGGTCCTGTGGTTCCCCTCACTTTTTCCCGCGTCTTGGCTGAAAAGCACAGGATGCCTTGGCCACTTGGTAACAAGCCAGCAGCATGACTTTCCTAGTATGTTTGAGCCCAAATGAGGCCCTTGAACATTCCCAGGCATTGATAAACATATTTAGGTTATTACTTAAAACAGTGAAAACTGAACCAAACTACAGACCTGCCCCTCTTGCTGTAGACGGAGCCAGGGGTAACATCCACTGTCCAGCTCATGGAAAAGCTGTGGCACTCTGTAAGCACCCATGGTAAGTGCATGCATGGACTCCCTGGCATTTAGTGCTTCTTCTTTTGAAATCCCAACTCACCCTATCTCTGGATGGCTTGGGTTATCCCTTGTGGTAATTGCTCTTTCCCCACTCTTGGATCAACTCCAGGTACCTGTTTGGTGCCATAAAACAATTCTGTTTATTCATGAAATACTTTTTCTAGAGATTTGTTGGTTTGGAAATCTACTTCAAATGTTGCAACAGCCTGCAGGGCAGGGAGCACTATTTAACTGTATGTGGAAATGTTCATGGGCTCCCCACATCCACACAGGAGAGAGCTTTGGGAAAGAGTGCTTTGCCTAGGTTAGTAATATCCCTGATTTACACAACAACTCACTCATTAGCAAGTGGTTAACAACTTATTCATAGACATTTGCAGGCAAAGAACCTTACAGAATTACCTGCAAGATTCCTCAAGGTAATAAGTATTATTTACATATTTATTTATGAGCTAGACTTAATGGTGTCCAATGAGAAAGAAGAGTTTTCATCTCCCTTAGGAATCATTTCAAGTTACAAAATTAACTGTAGTGACATATTTTCGCCTATTTAATAATTGACTTAAAGTAGTAGGAATGAAGCACGTGGGATATAGGAGCCCCGATTCGTTTACACAAGTTTGAATATTAACTTTTCAAACTCTTAAGGCGGTTTGAACATTTAAAAATTATGTCAGTCATTTTCCTACCGTCCATTTCAGTAAACTGTAACACAGACATTTATGTACCACTTCTTCTGGAGGCAGTTATCTGACAACAAATGACATATCCCTGGCAGGAAGCCTGCGGAGACAAATGAATCAACAAAGTGATGTGGTCTGAAAGAACCATAATATCTCAGTTTCTCAGAGAACGTAATTCTCAAACTTTAGTGCACAAAAGAAGCGGAGCGATGATGATGGCAGCACGAGTGTGCTGTGAGAGGAACACCTGGCCGACATGCGCCTGACCCATCAGAGGGAGAGGACGAAGGAGGACATTCGCAGTGAGAACGCCTAGAAGACAGAATGCTGCACGCAGTGAGGGTGGATGTAAGCCACCGGCACTGGCACAACGGTGGGAGTTAGGAGTAAGCAATCGAGAGGAGCAGCTTGGCGATTTACCATACGTACACACACGCACACATGGGAACAATGGACCTATTTATAGCTGTAGTGAAGAAACTGGGCTAAATCACTAGATGATTTCCCATATTCAGAAATAAGTTGACACTTGTTAAAATTATTTATTGTAACCTAACTCCTAAATGATACCTTCTGGGATGGGACATAGGATCTTTAGTTGTATTAATTCCTTCCTGATTCTGTTGCTCTTCCCTATTTGGAAAGTATTGACACTAAAGGAACGCATCCAGCTTTAATATTTCTATGTTTAGGAACTAGAAGTAGAATTCTACAGCTGAGAATTTAACATAATTTTGATGAGATTGAAAAGTGAGGCTGAAGGAAGTTTCTAAAAATCAAAAGTGGGGTCAAACATATCATGGGCACTATAAAAAGGCACACTGTTAGAAATGCTATAAACCTTAACTTCAAATACATATATATATATTCAAGTTGACATTTTTATGATGAGGGAAAAGATTATACTATAAAATTCTGTCATATATTTTTGATATTATTTAAATGAATGAATGAATATTATTTGTCTAACCTTGTACACACACACATAATGAAATGAACTGTATTTTGCTATGTATTACTGGAAATACTTTTAAAAATTATTTCAATACATTGGCTTATGAGCTTTTATGGAGCTACTCAGCATGTATCTTCTCCATAATAAGAGTTATGTGTATTTCTCAAAGAATTTTTAGGAGAAAAAGCATGTAGCAACCATGTTGAATGCTGCATAACTGACATTTTCCCAACCCAGACATGATTTTGTCAGTGAAAATTTGATTTAATGAGTGCTGCCTTCTAATAGCATTCCCCACCAGATGCCATGGAGATATGCAAATGAAGATAAAGACATTGTCCTCATTCTCAGGGAATTTACAATATAATAGGGGAACAAAATGCAGATGAAAAGATATAACAGCACATGCAAAGATGACATGAAAACAGGAACAAATTAATGTAACACAAAACATTGGCACTAAGAGAAGTGAAATAGTGGAATCATGGATGTGGAGGTCAGTAAAGCTATTCGAGCAGACTTCATGAAGAAAATGTATCTCAAATGGATGTCTGAAATTAGCATAAATGGATCCAAGAGAAAAATAGTGAGAAGGAGATTCTGTTTAGGGACCATGGAAAGATGTTCCAAGAACAAAGAGTCAAAGACAGTGCAAAGAATTTAAAGACATAAAAATTACTAAAGAAATAAAACTTGTGCACAAATAATAAAAAAGCCATACATAACTCCCTTTGATTCTGTTTAGAATGAACTTTCTTTATTCAAAACAAATATTTTCCATCTCGTGTAGGATAAGGAGACCTGTTAGCAAGAACTCCGTGGAAACTTATTTTTTCAATATTCACCCACGGCCAGTGCATTGAAGTGCTTATAAAGTCTGATGAAAATAGAGAGAGTTTGAGCTAAGATGACTATTCGAACTCTGAGTTTGACATTTAAGACATGAAAAATACAGCTGTCTTGCTCCTCCTCTGGATCAGCATTATCAGGATCTGTTTTGAAAGAACATGTACCAACTTTAAGTGTAAAAGATTGTTTCAAAAGAGTTTTTGGAAATTAAATGCAAGGTATGGCTATATTTATGCTTAGACTTAATTTTTACTTATTTAGAAACCTATACTCACAGTTTTAAAATAAAATCATGTGGACCAAGTAGTGGACTTTCCTTCCTCCAACAAACATACTGATTCAGTAACAATTCATAGAAAAATTCCTTTCTTGAGAAATCAGAAACTAATTGAAAAGCTCTTGCACCTCATGCAAACATGAAACCAGACTCATCAAAGCTGTGGGGAGGTATGTCCCACTGGGGACTTGTTCTCTTGGAGAGAAGCTTGTTTCATCCAGAAGCACAGCTGGGCTCCCAGAAAGAATGGAGGCTGGGGCTGGGGCTGAGCTGTTGATGCCGTTGATCCTTCTAATGTGCAGCATTTAATGAGTGGCTGAAAAATTCAAGTTCTCAAGTTACCCTTGGGGAGTAAGAGAGTAGTTCTGTGTTTTCATTGACTCAACTTTTGAGGGGATGCTCAAAAACGAACATGTGCCTTTCCAGTCTTGAATGTCTGATAGATCTTGTACCTTACAGTCATCCAGGGAAAGAACAGAGATGGCAGCTTGAGCTGATAGAGTCCTCCCACACCAGGGCTCAGCAAAGAGCAAGTAACTGCCTGCTTCAGTCTTGGGAGGGAAGGATTGTTAGAGACGCTCAGAATCGCTGTCCAGGGTGATTGGTAGGAGTCTTGTGTGAGCCTAGTCCACTGATCCTGGGAAAGATTCCTCCTCTTAAACAAAGTAGACACCAACACAAAGTTAGAGAAAACAAGGGACAAGACAAAAGACATTTCAAACAAAGGAACAAGTTAAATCTCCAGAAACTGATCCTAAGGAAATGTGATTTACTTCACAGAGAATTCAAATAAGTCTCATAAAGATGTTAATCAAGGTCAAAATGAGAACATCAACAAAGAGAAAGAAAATATTTTGACACAGCAAATAGAAATCAAGACGCGAGCAGTCAGAAGTCTGAGGCAGGAGGATCACTGTGAGTTTGAGTTCAGATTGTTCTACAGAGCAAGACTGTCTCAGAAAGATAAAAGAAACCACCACCAATAACAAAAACAAACAAATAAGATGATCAGGAACAAAAGTAAACTGAAAAATTACTAGAAAGGTGCACCATTGTAGTAGATTAAGCAGAAGAAAGGATCACCAAGCTCAAAACTAAGTAACTGGCAATAATCTACTCCAAGGAGCAAAAGGGGAAAAGTAAATCAATGAAGCATAAGGGAATTATGGGACAACACCAAGAGTCTCAGAAGGAAAACAGAGAAAGAGGATCAGAAAGCTTATTCAAAGACATCATAGCAGAAAATTTCTCTAATCTAGGGAAGGAAATGAATCCTCAAATCCAAGAGGTCCAAGTTATATCAAATAAGAACCCAGGGGAATGTACATCAGGATACATTATAACAAATTCTCAAATGGCAAAGACAAAGAGAACTTTAACTCCAGCAAGGGAAAAAAAATTGTCATATACAAAGGAAACTGCAATAGACTACTAGCAGGATTTTTAACAAAACTCTTAAAGGCCAATTGGGAATGGGATAATATATTCAAAGGGCTGAAAGGAAGAATTCTAAAACCTGCCAACCAAATCACCATTTGCAGAAAAACTCTCCTTCAGAAATAAAGCAGGAATAAAATTTTGCCCATATCAGAAATAGAAAGAAGGATCATCACTTCTAGACCTATCTTGCAAGAAAATGTTAAAAGGACTTCTTCAAACTGAAATAAAAAGATACTGAACAGCAACATGAAAGCATAAGATGACACAATGAACTCATTAATAAAGGTGAACAAATAGACAAAGAAAGAATATTAAATTCCTATAATAATGGGTAAATTACTTTTGAGTATAAAAATTAAGACAAAAGTGTTTATAATAACAGTGAATAAAAATATGAAAATATACTATATAAATTGTGACAAAACCACAGTAGTTCCCCAATTATCCATGTTTTTGTCTTCTGCTTTTTCAGTTACTTGAAGTCAAATGTGTCTGGAAAAAAATTTAGTACAGCAAAGAAAATAATCCAAAGAATTAAGAGACAACTCTCAAATAGAAAAGGAGCCAGGGATATAGGTCACTGGCACCATGCCTGCCTTGCAAGTGTGAGGTCCTGAGTTTGAGTTCCAGTACCAAAAAAAAAAAAAAAGAAAATACTTTCAAATCATATATCAGATAAGGGGTAATTCTCCAAAATATATTAATAATTCTGACATCTCAATAGAAAAAACATCCCTGGTGGTCTAGTGGTTAGGATTCGGTGCTTTCTCAGTAGAAAAAACAATATAAAACCTAACAAAATTTTAAAATGGGTGAAGGACTTAGATATTTCCCCAACTAAGACACATAAATGGTCAACAGGCATATGAAGAAATTGCTCTAAACCGCTAATAATCCAGGAAATGCAAATCTAAGCCATAATAACCCGTCCCCTCAGACTTGTCAGGATGGCTATTATGAAAACAAAAACCAGCTGAAACCATGGTGGAGCGCTGCGTGCCAGCAACTCAGCTTCTCCAGGACACAGTGTCTAGTCTGGAAGGCAGTAACTTGGAGAGGAACCGAAGTGAGTGGCGGGTACACAGGAACCACAGGGGAACTGACAGAGGAGAGGAAATAGGATGAAGTGGTGCAGGAAAGACAGAGCATGTCTCAAAGGAGTAGCCACCGGCCGGGAGGCAAAGCGAAACAAATTATTTGCTCAAGGAGAACTGGGGAGCTGCACCAGGACGAGGAGAATCTTCTGCAGTCGGAGGCAGCAATAAGAATGCAAGACACTGCTTCCAGAGCAGCCAACATCAACAGCTGGTAGGTGACCTTGGTACAAGTGCCTAGGCCACAGTCATGCAGGAGGAGCTGGTGGGGACACTACTGTAGGGAAGGGCTGGGTGTTTGAACCTGGGTCCCACGGCAGCCCCGTGGCTGCTCCACACTGCCAGGTTCCCGGAGTGGATGAGGGAAGGACAGTCGCGGCAGACTGCTGGCGGTCGGACAGCAGACTAGGAAGAGTCCTGCTGAGAGGCAGGGGCCAGAGAAAACAGACAGCTCAGGATCAGAGGCCAGGTTCAGCTTGAGCTCCCCAGGCCTGGAGGCTCACGTTGGTGCCGTGGCCCCACTGCAAGCAGAGCTCTACGCCCAGCGCTGTTCTGGGGGCGGACTGCCGTCTGGGACTTCCAGAGTGAACACACATCCTGGTCTGAACTCTGCTTCTCAACCCCGGCTGAGGAAAGGAGCCACACGTCCAAAACAATAGAAAATTTTCCTTTACTATTCTTTATTTGATTTTATTCTTTTATTTTTGTTCAAACTTTTTAAAATGTCTTGTGTTCTAATCTTTGTTTTTTTCCCTCCTTCTGTACATCCCCCCCTTATTCCATTGTTCACACTTTCTCATTTCTGAGAGTGTCTGTGTATGTGTGCTTTGCTTACTCCCGCCTTGCGCTTTCTCCCAGTACAGTCGCAGACGGTGAGGGAGCTCTCCCTGCGCCACGGAGAGTCCTCTTGCTTTCACCCGTATCTCTTCACTTGACCTCTTTCCCCTGAGTTTTATTAATCCTCAGTTTTTCTTTCCTTTCCTCTCTACCTTTTCATTTGTTTCTCTTAAACTTTTTTCTAACATTTATATCAATCATATAATCTTCTCCCATCCTTATTTCCTACAACCAGTTTTGTACCCACTTTCCCTGTTGCCCATTTCTAAATGTACAGCTTACCCTTCTCATTATTAGGATCCTTTGCCCCCTCCTAGTTCCTCCTTCCCATACCACAGAGTAGAGGACTTTTTTTAAAACTTTTTTTCCTTTTTCTTTTTCTGTTTTTTTTCCTCCACCTTGCATATCCAATCCCCAGGCCCCTGTGCCTTAAATAATTGATTCTATAGAATTACTATTGAAGGCTGTTTTTCTCCAGTAGGAGAGAGCCACCCTTTGCATTTGATGCATGTTTACTGTGGGTCGAGACTTAGTATTACGATGCTTGCACTATAGCTGCAGATTTCTTCTCTAGATTATTTTTTTAATTTATTTTAAAAATGAAAGATGGAAAACATATTAACAAACAGACATCCATTTACAAAATAGCATAAGAACAATAAAACAATACAGAGTTACAGACAAAGCGGTAGGAAATTAACAATGATTGTTGTATTATGTATTGATATCTTCATAGTGATTTCTCAGGAAAACAAATAGAGACAAGCAAGACTGATCAAACAAGTAATCATTAACTGTTCCTTTCAGCATAACAGGGTCAACTAGACCTGATAGATACTGCTGTAGTGGGTTAGCCTGTTACTACTCTAGCTAATGTAATTGCATAGGAATAATCCTGTCTCAGTGGACAATTCTGTGCCAGTGAGCTTGTCTGTTGAATACAACATTACACCCAGGAAGAGGGTCAGCAAGAGTTCCTAACCTAAAAACTCAGACTGGAAAAGACTCTGCAAGAATGCCGCAACCTGGCAGAGAGAAGTCCGGAGCCTGGGTTAGCTTCGGTGTTGTGGTGGAGGGGTCGGAGGAGTTGCTGGAGCACTTGGGCTCTCTGGCAGAAAAGCTGTTTGGGAATCTAATGTGCGTGGTCTCGCTCGAGTATTTAATCATCATGTCCATCAGATATCATATTTGTTTAAGTTTTTAATGTTCTTGATTTATTTAGGAACGTGGGATTGTGCTCTTTCATAGTTTCCTGTGTTTATGACCTTGTTATGTTTAGGTATTTTCTCTTTCATTGGCTCTGATTTGATAGGTGCCCCGCTTCTCTCCCAGGTCTCAGCTCTGTATCTAATTTCTTTACCTCAAGCCCCTGAAACAATATTATGAACATACTTCTTCATTATTTTTCCAAACACCTAAACTCCTCCTCCCAAGTTTTCAAACCCCCAGACTTAGCCCCTCGTGGTTACACCCTCTGCATGCCCAGCTGCGCAGTCCTCCTCACACTAAGCCTTTGCTCTTCCATACCTTACCCAACGTACCGTCCTCCCTCTAACCGTGTTCTCATAACCGCACACTTTCCTCAGTCACAAAGTGAGCCCCCTTCTCCCCTACAAAGTATACTCTGAGAGCTCTCAGAAGAAACCCTCCAACTCAGCTAAAAGTACTCCCATAAAACCAGACCCCGCATCAACCTTCTCTTCTCCTTACCACTGTTGCCCTGTAAGTCTCCCCTGAGTGTCTAACATGCCTCATTGAACCACCTCCCATTCTCACCCACCTCACCGACCTCACTCCAGGGCAACCACAAATAATAAACTCAGAATGTACACAGAGAACAGACAAGGGGGGGCACTGAAGATTATTCGCAGAAAGATGACATCCTACTAAAAATCTCCATAGAAGCCACAAACTCTCATCATTTCTCTAATCCCCAGCCTGCAGTAACCTCCCCCAAAAAGAGGTGGAGAAAAAAGGACCCGTGTATAATTAAATATATATATATATACACCCTGATACAAGTAGGACAGTGGGGAAACAAGAATATAAAAGATCTCTGACACCTCCCCATTCTTCCAAGCAGAGCAAGGGGCCAGAAAGGGAGAAGTAAACAAATTCCAGGTAGCAGAACTCTACAGAAAATTCATAGAAAGGATGAAGAAAATCCATGAGTTCAAAGAGGAAATGAACCAAAAGTTCATAGCAATGACACTCAATATGACCACAGTGAATCTCGGGGAAACAGGGAAAAAACTCGACAAGCTAACCAGAAAGATCCAAAATTTGAATGACAGATTCAACAAGGATATGGAATCCTAGAGCATATGTAAGATAGAAATGCCTGAAATAAAAAAAACAGCATGGACTTTATGCACTGCACAAATGACCAGTGTGAAGATGGAGAGTCTGATATTGAGGACAAAACAGCGAATTGCAATAAAGTGTTCAAGGAAGCTGCAAAGAAAACAAAAGAACAGGAGAAGACTATCCAGCAAGTACTAAGTGATAAGAAGGCCAATCTAAGGCTAATCTGAATTAGAGGAAAAACTAAAAGATTGGATGACAGATTCATGATTCATCAACATGCTTACAGAAATTATGGAAGAAAATTTCCCATATATAAGAAAAGAATTTAAAACACAAGTAAGTGATGCTTATAGAACACAAACAATTATG